>PVJX010022593.1:0-30349 GCA_004027295.1 Dolichotis patagonum
AACATTATGACAGCTATTGCTGATTTAATATTATCCTTCTTAGAAGTCCTACCATGCTTTTTTTGTTCTATTACCATTGGTTCTATCTACCACATTGTGTCTTATTGGAATTTGAATATGTGTGATAGTTCAAACAAATTTTTTTCTTTTTTATCAAAAATGAGATATTATAATACCCACTGATCATTTTCTGTTATTCAGTTCAGAAAGCCCTGTAATTCTTTCACTATATGCATGGCTTTTATTCTATTGTGTTATGTTTGACATTATTGTAATTGAAACTATGCTCAACTATAGCAGAGTAAGAGATATGGTGTTAGATACTGTTGATGTCCAGTTGACTTAATGTAAAGTACTGTGTTGCCTATGTTGTCCTGTTCTGATCTGCTCTGTACTGCCCCCTTTTGTTTTATTCTCTTTTAAATAAATAAAAAAAAAATATAAACCAAAGAGGATGCAGCCACTGAAAGATGAGGGGAGGAGCATGTGTGTGATGTTCATTCTTTCATTTCTTCAACAAGTTCATGTCCAGATCCTGCCGTGTGCCCAACAATGAGTTAAAATAATCAGTATTCATTCTCTACCAATATTCCAGTTAAGTCAGTGTTCTTACCTTCATGGCGTTTCTGTGAATAAACAGACTGACAGTGAAAGCGCTATGAAAATTGCCTGAGATAACCTGTGCCTGGCTTAAAGATTTTCTGTTATGTAGCCTTTACTGGAAAGGATTCTGGGCAAATATTGATTGAACATCTCCTACCCATGAAGGGATGTGCTAGGATAATCGTGCCCATTGACTAAATCGGTTGGATCTCCTGGATAAATAGGTCTTTCCCACAGCTTGTGGAATTTGATGGAAACTGCCACAGACCTACAGCCCAAAAGGATATTTAACACATTTCCCATATGCCATATTAGGGCCAGGTTTTCAAAGCTCCAGCCCCAGGAGCTGCTGAATAAATCGTCTGGATTGCTTTCTTTTCTCAGCACTCCCTACTTCTCTCTTGTGCCCTTTTTCCTCCTGACCCAAATCACTTCTGCTTAAATTGCTTAGAAAAATTACCTAACTTTCCCTCTTCCTCTGACTACAGAAATGTGGTCCATCACACTCACCCAGTTTCCAGGACAATTTCTTCTGTCTGCCCACGCTGTAAGTGGTGACTGACTGATCTGGTTAGACTCTTCTAGCATCCATCAGTGTTTTCGGCAGCTAAACTCTGGGCTGAAAATGGAGGTCATAATGAACATACAAGTAGATAATCCTTCTTAAACACATGAAAGAAGCATGCATCTGTCAAGTTAGTTTTGATCACAGTGAGTCACCAAAAATCGTATTGCAGTGCTACCCATATAGACACAGGTACACCCAGAAATGTTAAAATGCAGAAGCAAGGTGTCATTTCTCAAACTGTCACTTGATAAATTACTTTGATCTTTTATAATACCAACTAGCCTTTGACAGCAATTTTATGATACGTGAGTTTTTCTTATATTTAATAAGCCAAAGTTAAAAGCTTCAGATATATGCAATTGGTAGAGGAAAAAAATCTGCCTTTAAGAAAACTCAACCTCTGTTCCCACCTAAGGTTCTTTGTAATCATAAAATTCTATCATTTTTATTTTCTTTTGTTTTTGTGATTTTTTTTATTTTATTGATCTCAGGGCTTTCTTCATGCTAGGCAAGAGCTCTGACACCATACTACATTCTTAGCCCCAAATTTTATCATTTTTAATATAAAGGAATCTACTAATGCTTAAGTTGCACTCAATAGAATAAAATGTAACAGAATTATTCAAAGCCATATAAAAATGTTACATTAAATTTAATTTGTTAGATTCCATAAAATTTACTTGTGATTCATATTGGTTTCTTATTGTTTTATTTTGATGGCTAAAATTATGCATAGAGTTTCAGTAGAATCAAGTTATGTTTGTGCTTGGAATAATTAGTTTCAACTATTAATTTGCCAAGATGCAACACAAACTGTTTACAAGGGGTAAGACATTTTAATAAGAAACAACTCCAAGCAATGAGATTGTGCACATAAAAACTGAGATCAATTGTTTTCCCATTACATTATATTTCACTGGTTTCAGGTCAAATGCCTAATGTCATTATGAGTCACCAAAGCAAATATTGTTTAGTAGTATATATATATATATATATATATATATATATATAGTGACACTTGTAATTATCTTCATTTCAATGACTTTCAAGTCGGTTGGTTTTCCTCTAGGTACAACCTGTGTGTATGCCTGTCTGTGTCTGAGTGTCTCCAGGGTTAGAAGGGAGTAAACACATTGTCTAAAGTAAAGATATTCATTTGATACTTGAAATAACTTGATACTTGTTCATATATTTATAATAGTACGTTTTAAGTAGTAAATTTTCCTTCAGAGAACTCTGAGGTCCAACAGATTTTGATAAAAACCAGTGTGGTTGGCTGGGGATTTAGCTCAGTGGTGTAAGCACCTGCCTTGCAAGTGTGTGGTTGTGAGTTCGATCCCCAGTACCCATAAAAAAAAAATCCAGTGTGGTTATATTCCAAAAGTTTTCTAGGAGAAGAAAATGACTGACTTATCACAATAAAATAGGAAAATTGGGCTTCAGATTCAGATTTTTAAGCAACTAAAGGAATTTCTTGGAAGTATCAGAAATTGGCTGTAGAGGAAGAAGCAAGGTCCTACAGGGATGAGACATTTCACAGTAACTCTGTTGTGTATTTGGTGTGGGAAGAACTTGAGGCACAAAGGGAGAAGAGAGGGTGTCTATAGCCAAATGCATGGAAGAAAGTTCTGGAGGATGAGCATCTGAGGCCAGCTGGTACATGTCTTACCTTGATAACCAAAAACATGTCTCAGTGGCTTTCCATCCTCAGAGGAAGATAGGACTGCAGGAAGGGTCTCCCAGAAAGTCAGGCCTGTATTGGAGACATCTCCCTGGCAGACAGGACAGTGGGCACCCAGGTTAGCTGCGATCCAGGTCTCCAAGTGGCAGCCAACACCTTGCCTCCTCTATGAGGCTCAGCATAGAGACCCATAGAGGCTACTGGGGGAAGATGGGCCTTATCTCACCCGGCCAGACCAAGAAGGGACTAAAAGTCCATCCAGCCTCTATTCTCCTTGCAAGTCCCAAGCTATATCGAGAGGCATCTTAAAATTCCATCTGAAAGAGGAAACTGGGTCCCTCTCTGTTTCTGCCTTAGCTCTTCACACCTGGCCCCGCTTCCCAAGGCTGCCTGCATGCACTGCTTGTCAGAGTTCTTGTTCATAGCTGTGTTAATGACACACTTCATACAGAGATGCTTCCTTACTCCACTGCAAGATGTGTGGGAAAAGGGTGGGTCTTCCTGTCGTAATCAACAATTTAGGAAATGTTTGTGTGTGTGTGTGTGTACATATAAAATGAAGTTACTGAGACTGCAAACATCAATTTTTCTTAGCTATATTAGTAGTAAAGGGGAAGATGATAATGCTAATATGTATTTATTGCTTCCTAAAAACCAGGCTAGGAAAGGTGGTCCATGTTATCTTGTTCGTCTCCACCCTATGAGGTAAGGTTCTGTTACTGTTAGAAATGAGACCGAGGCCAGTAAATGTTGGAGACGTTCTAAGCATCACATTCAAGGAGGTGATGGAACCTGATCTAACGGAGGATTCATGATGGCCAAGTGGGGAACTCCCATCCATTCCCCCTGGAGATCTCAGCACATTCTGCTAATGGTCCCCAGTTTAGGGCTGTCTCACTTCACCATCAGCTTGATGGTCTCCTCTGAGGGTGCTAGAAAGTGCAAATGCCCTGACCACCCTCCCTGAAAATATGGAAGAAACGTTAGTGGGAGGAAGTGAGACTCTGGGACCTCACTCATTCTCCAGGACTTCCGGTGACGCCCTAAAGGTTTGCTTGGGTGTGGATGTGAGGTCCTCATGTCTTGTATCATACTGGGAACTGAACTCAAGGTTCTTCATAGTGAACTGCATCCCCAGGCCATATTATTTATTCATTTTAATGTCGAGATGGGCTCTTGCTAAGTGTCTAGGCTGGCCTTGAATTTGTGACCCTCTTGCCTCAGTTCCCAGAGCGCTGGGAGTCCTGGCACACCCTGCCGCATTTGCTTTTGTCTTGTTTCCAAAGGGAACCTAGGCAACTCAAGATTCCAGAAATACTACAAAAAAAGAGAAAATGTATTTAGATGAGAAATAGAAAAAAATAGGAGCTAGAAATGGAACTATTATGAAAGTACTTAAAATTTTGGGTACTTACTAATGAATGTCCTAAATTTGACTCAAATTCCAATATGAAATGAAACCCCAGACTGGTTACGTGATTCAGAGTGTCTATAATAAACTGGCAGCACTGCAGTTCTTGTTAGAAAACAAGAAAATACAGAATAAATCTGCTCTAATACCCACAAAAGGCACGATTAAGCTAAAAACTTCAGTTCTCTGTCACCAGATCCTGTACAACTTAGCCAGTCAGAGGGCTGGGCTGCAGACTGTCAGGCTCTGCTCTCAGCAGGGGTCTTGTGGTGGGGTGGGCAGTGTCCCTGGAGGACACTGTGTGTCCTGATTCTGTCTTCCCGAGGGAGCTGAGAGTGAAGCAGTTTAATGCACCCTGCACCGCGTGCCTACAGAAAAGCCCGCAGACCTTGGCTGAGCTCGCGCTGTTACCTGCAAGCTGCCGGCAGAGGCTCTCCTGCTGCGGGTTCAGGTAGGACGCTCCTCACACAGGCTTTCAAATGATGGGCGGGGGGTTAGAACGAGACAACTGAGGTTCATATCCTGTGTCACCCACCACTCCTGTGGTCCCTCTGGGGGATATGGTGGCCTTGACGCCTTACTCCCAGAGGGTCTGTGCACATTAAATGATGTAATTTGGCTTGAAACACCCAACAGAGACCTCGACACAGTGTAGGTGCTCAGTACATAAATTTCAAAGCTGGGAGGGTTACTGTTTCTCCTCCCTAACACCAACATACTCTGTGTGTGGGACTGAGGTCACTGCATGGGGTATTTTTCCGAGAATTTCATGCTGGTGAGAGATCTACAGGCAAAAGACAAAAGAGAATAAAAGTCATTTGCCACAAAACAGTTTCACAGAGGAAAAAAAGAAAAAGAAAGAAAAGAAAAAAAAGAAGGAAAGTTGAGCACACTTGCCATTTTTTTGTGGTCTGATTTTCAAACTCTAACTCTATTGAATTGTGATGTCAAGAGAAAGAACAGTTTCACAATTAAATTATAGCTCCAGTTGCTACCATTAAGTTATTAACTTTTATATTTTAAAATTATAGAATAAATATAGCCTTGAAACTAGCTAAACCACAGAACTGTACTTCAAAGGCCGGTTGGTGGGAAAAACCACACGGAGAATCATTTTCATTAGTTTTATATACTCCAAACTTTTATAAACATTTTTAATAATATAACTTACAAGCCGAAACCAAACAACTAAATACACTATAAAACTAGTCCCCCCTCCCCTCAGGAATCTGGTACAACATTGAGAATTTGTAAGCAGATGTTTCATTTTTAAAGAAAACTGACCCCAAAATGACATTTTTCACTTACTTTCAAATTACGCATAAGGGGACATTTTATTTCTATTTTCTTGGATAGTAACTGGCTCCATATTTAACTTGTAAAAACTTCACTCTTTAATGTAATAAATGCAAACTAGATGAAACGGAAGCTTTTTGATTTGCATTAGACTCTTTGATAACTAAAAATAATGGAAATACCATTGCCTTTCATGAAAACAAACATTTTAAATACTTTTAAATACATTAAATAAGAAACATTTTAAATAACCTGGCTATAAAGGTTATATGTATTCTTTGTAGGAAATTTGGAAAATGTAAAAAAATAGAATTTTCTAAGAGTAATTCATAAATTCTGATGATAAGAGGTACTCAGAGAATGTGGATATTTCTTTAAAAAAATAATTGCCTGTTAAAAAAATTTTTGTTTTATCCATTTATATTCTTGGCTTATGCATGCAAAGTTTGGCTATCAACATTACTTTTGGATGTTTTATTCATTTTTCTTTTTAACACAATATATGTCTCCTGACTAAATTTATTTTCCAGATTTTAAAAAGCATTGCATTGCTTTTTCAAATTGACATTTCCCCATGAGTTGATGCTTTATTGATACATTTTGTTATTTCTCTGAATTTTTCAAGATGCTTTAGAAGTGTGACATGTACAACATTGGTGGCCATGTAAACTAGTTATGGTGATAGAATGTGCATTAGCATTTCCTGAGCGTTTACCTGGAACTCTGCAGTATTTCCATGTCATTTAATCTTCCCCGCAGTTCTTTGAGAGCCAGTATAATGCTGTTACCTCAATGATAACAGGTGGGAGAACCGAAGCTCCAAGAAATTAAATAATTTACTCATACATTTTTCAGCTCCTTGATCAATTTGATGTGAGGTTTTAGAAAGAGAGGAGGTTAAGAATGATTCCGAACTTCTGGCTTTGGAGTCAGAGTTGCTGTCCTTTGAGTAAATGACCAAGTGGGATCAAAATAGGGAGAAAGTTGTTGAATTGAAGACGCACTTGAAGTCTTTCAATGAATAAAATCTGAACATCTTGAGTGTTCGGGAGAAATGAATAAGACAGAATGAATG
This sequence comes from Dolichotis patagonum, assembly GCA_004027295.1. NCBI lineage: Eukaryota > Metazoa > Chordata > Mammalia > Rodentia > Caviidae > Dolichotis > Dolichotis patagonum. The sequence continues at coordinate 6,635 of PVJX010022593.1, forward strand.
GTGCAACAAAAGCCCTCATCATTCTAAACAAGCCTTGCAAATTGTGGAAGGCTGTGTGTGGGAAATAGACTGCAGTGTAGCCTATAGCATGTCCTTTCACTGGAAGTATAGCAGGATTGGTATCTATAATGAAAGCTAAGATAATATCCTATTTGTTAACTTTGAGTAATAGCATTCATCTTGCGTTAGAGATACAAATGACTGACAGTTACAGTGATTCCATATGAAGGCTATTTTACATGAAAAAACATTTTAATTTTGGCTGAAATGAAGAGAAAACAAATAACTAAAATGGTGGCAGCCAACACCGTGATTCCAAGATGGCCGATGCTCCCCAAGGAAGCAGGCTTCCTCTCTGTGCTCAAGGGGATGAGCCTCACAGACCCGTTCTTGGAACCAACTGATTTACCAAGTGCCTTGTATTCCATAGCCTGCTCTGTCCCTTCCATTTCTGTATAATTAGGTTTGTTTAATGTTGTGTGTTTCAGGACTTTGCCTTGTAAATAGTTCTATAATAAATGCTATAATTAATCTAATAGCACTTGGACTACATCACATGGAAGGGTGTGTCCTTTCCAAGCATCTCCTGGAGCCATGCCAACGAACCTCTGTGGAGAGGTACACTTGCCAGCCCCCCGTACCACTCCCCAGAAGATGTACTGGAGGATGGAAGAAGAAGCAAGGGCATAACTTTGAGATACAATTCAAAATGCTTGTCACCTATCTAGTACTGGTCTCCAGGATCCACCGCCAACAGGGTCACAAGCCTGCTGAGAGCAAGCAAGACAAGGCTTCTGTCGCCATATTCTCATTGCCCTAAAGAAGCGGCCTACTGGAAGGCCTGAGGGTCTTGCAAATGAAGCGCAGGATCTTCTTTCCCCTCCCCATTGTGAGGAAGGAGTCTGCAGTTCAGTCACAGCTTTCAGGGCCCCTAGAATAAATAGTTTCTGTTTCCAGTTCTGGCAGGAGTGTTCTGTGGGGGCTGCTGGCGGGGAAAAGTGAGGGGTGCTGAAGAGGACTTGCACTGGTTTTAGTGCCTCTGCCTTTAACAGTCCAGTGTGAAGCTGCTGAGGTTGGCAGACAGCATGCTGGTGGAGCCCTTTTCTCTGGCGGGCGTGTTCTAGAAGGAATTCCTGGAGGGAAATTCTCATGAATGTCCATTTCAATAGGTCTGCCAGCCATTTCTCAGGTTTATCTCTCCCTCCAGTCAGCCCATCTTTCTCACTGAGTCTGCCCCTTGATAAAATCTGTTTAGTGGGTGATACATTTTCACCTAAGGAGATATGCTGATTCAAACACACAGCTTCCGGTAAATCACAGTATCTTCATTTTTATGGATTCCATGGTGCCTATTTACGGTCTGAACTTTGAAATAAATTCACACACTCAAGAATGGACTGTCTAGTGTACGAAATATATTTGGCATAAATGCCACTCACAGAGGAGGCTTCATCTGAAAATAAGTCTTCTGGGCTCAGTCTTTGCCTGCGGAGGCCTTAAACTTTGAAGCCTCCACTTTAAGAATCTGTGGCTGTGATAGAAAGTGGTCTGGGTTTCTGTCTAGAGAATCAAAGACTTTGAAGACTAAAGTCTATCTAATGACCCATTCATTCATATATGCACCCATGCATTCAGTCAACAATTATGAGTTCAATGTTCACAGCCCCACACCATAGCAATTGGCAGACCTCTCCCCACACTTGCTCTTGCCCTAAGAGGACAAACAGCGGAGTGAGGTGAAAATTCCCATGGCCTCCTTAACTTCTGAAATCTACAAAATCCAAATAATATTTATGTGCCAACATGCAAGGAACATTTTTAAGTGAAAAAAAAATATGTTGTTGCTACCTGTAGCTTCGCAGCTCTTCAATTCTGAATCCTCCTAGTTTTTTTTGGCCTAAGGTAGATCCCAGTATCTGCGTAAGTTGTATGCCATTAAACTAAATCAGTCAAAGCCATAGCTTCTGTTACAAAGATGGTATTAATAAAAAACATTACCATATGATTATTAAAACAAGAACCGTAAAAGCCAGCCCTCTGGCATTCAATTTTGTTCATACACATCACAGCTTGAAATAAATTGTGAGAAGTTAACAATGTTGAAAAATTAGTCATGTTGGGCTTTAAATGTGATTCTTTAAAAATCTTATGTTAAATGTCCTTGGGTGACAGCACCTGAAAAGAACAGTGTATACCTCAAAAGAGATTTTATAGGACATAATCATGCAATAAGCCACATTGGCAAAACTAATCAATTAAAGTTGCAAAGTATGCCCACAAGAAGTTAGGTCCAGCATTCTTTGAGAATCCATTCTTCACAAAAATGGATGTAGTTAGCAGTAAAGTTGAGGTTCAGAGTCCCTGAGGCCAACTTTTAGACAGAGCATCAACAGCCTTCTTATTTGTGCATTGATACCTTTTACTATTCCAAGGACTTATTCTCCGTCTAAACCCTTGGAATATGGGGAGGGTGATATTTAAAAGTTTAATAAGATATTTTGATGCACATTTAATCTTTGGTATTATAAAAATATAATCTAGGAAGGTAAAAGATGACATAAAATCAAAATTTTCCTTTACTTCCTTTTATTTGATCCCAAAGCCCTCACTCCAGCTCACCAGAATTATCACCGCCACTGGTTTGTATCCTTCCAGATCTTATTCAAAGCAAGAAATACATGATGATGTAAATTAAAATATCCAAGGAAATAAAGTGCAAAGCAATGCATCTCAATCTTTGGTATTTCAGTTCCACTTACCAAAGGAAACCACTCTGAGCCACTTCTCTTTCGCATTTCATCCAGCGGTTACCTCCACATTGTTAGACATTTTGCCTAAATCTCCTGTCTCCTGACTTGACCACTTTGAGCTGCACCAATGGACCGAGAATCCAGCACTCACCTGAATTACTTCTCTCTCCTCCAGATCCTTATCTCATGTGTCTGTTTTCAGTCCTAGTGGCTAGCTCTAGCAATTAAAATAGTATGTGTCTTCTAGGTGTTTTGCAACATTAGACTTTTGTACCTCAGACTGCATGTCTTGACCTCTCTCCTACTACATCAGTTGGGTAAATCAGGGTCCTCTCCAGGCTCCTGCACTTTCTGCCTCTCCAACCTCAACTTCCTTGACTTTGCGTTCTCTTCTCTCATCATATCAAATCTGAGCTTTTCTATGTGCTTATTTTTTTAAATTGAAAACCACGACCAACCCTACCATTTACTCTTACTGTGAATTTTTAAGTTTCAGGGGTCATACTTCATGACTTATCCTTCTCTGGTTTCTTCTTTTTCACAGAAAGGACTATTTTTAAATGGATGCAATGTTTTGCTTTTTTTTTCTCAAACTCCAGAGTTGCTGAAGCTTTTCTCATGTCCACTGAGTAAGCTCTGAGATTGGTTGTTCCCGCTGACATCCTGTCCCTTCTTTGTTTATTGTTGCCTGTCTAGTGGGTTTGGTCACATCTGTGCAAAGGCTGCTTTCTGTCTACCAGCATCCATTCTTCTTCTTTCTGGCTCATGGTTAGGTCTTATTTCTCAGGCACACTTGTCACTGTGTGTTCTGTCCAAGATAATGAGCCCCTTCCAGGTGAGTGCATGATCTCATCCTCTCTCCCTGCAGGCTGAAGTGACCCTGAACATTGCGAGTTGATGATGGCAGAGCTGACCCCATCCTCAGAATGATTACATGAGAAATGCCATTCACTGGCTGGTTGGCTGCTGGGCAGGAAAATAAGTTTTTGCATTTCTTAATTTACTGAAAAATTGTTAGATGTCCTGTTCTAGCACCTTGACCTACCTTCCTCATGTCTTCTAGATGCGAGTATTCCTGTTTTAGGTCTAAAAGGAAGCTGACAAAGGAAAGGTGTATGCCCATAGGGCATTTGGCTTTAGGGTCCTGTGGGAGGAACCTAGCAAACATCTTGCTTTTTTTTATTCCCAGAGAGCTTTTAGCTGTGGGCACCTGCAGCCACTTACAGCTCCCTAGAACTCCCCAAGCAATCATTTCTTTAGAGAATAACTATCTGATTTTAATTGAGGACTAAAGGCCATGGGTACATTTGTGAGGGTTAGGGAGGAGAAAGAGCATGTGCACTTCAGAAAATTTCTTGCAATAAGTCACTTCCATTGCTGCCCATTTCCCACTCAGTCCTGCTCTCTGTTGCCACCCCTGTGCTTGGAGCCTTTTTCTAGCTTAGACACCAAGAGAAAGCCCTTCAGGGCCTAGATGAGCTGTGCCGTGCTGGGGTTGCACTCCTGCTTTGTCTGCCTTCCTGGTTGTGCTCCTTTCTTTCCTGTCAACTTCACTCATTCCCTTGTGTTGTCAGCCTAACAGCATTTGAGGACCAAAAAGAAAAGAAACATTGGTATATAGCCTGCCATCTTATATTGGAAATAGGGTCTCAATTTTAGAAGCATAGGGTCTGGGGGAGAAAGAATAAGAATTTCAGTCTTTTCATAGAGGTCTTGGAAATGCATTGTAAAGAGCAAATTATTCTGTAATTCTGCATGTTAGAAAGTAATAGTGACCCAAATGACCCACGCTCTACTGACCTGTTCCTACAAATAGTCATCTCAACAGAACTCTCTGAACTCCTGTAGCTTTTAATCCTTCCACAGTTCATGTAGGAAACCAAGTCCCTTGGTGGTTGCACTCCTCCAAACATTTCTGCTAATTTGTGAATCTGTATATTTATTCTTTGCCAAGTTGGGGCTCTAATCAAATAACACTGCCACTCCCTCAGATCTATGAAACTGGAACTCAGCACCCTCTGACTGAGCCACTGCTGTCCCTGTGCTAGCTGAGCTGGCAGGCACTGCTTCCTTCTTCTCAGGGAACACCTGCCAGCTCATCCTGGCCTTTGCTAATCTTGTAAAATGGAAACGCAAAGACTACTTCCTTCTCACCTGTTCCCGGTTAGAGACGGTCTCACGACAGGGCTGCTTTAGTACCAGCATTTTTAAGGGTTGACCAGGAACATCTATTTTCTCTAAAGTGAAATAACGATGGAACTTTTGCAGGAGCATGAATTGCTATCTTGGTGGGGATTCCCTTTAGGATTCACCAAGAAGCTGATGATTTCACGGCTCTCAAAGAGCTGGAGGTGCTTGGAAGTCTCTTAGGAAAGGAAGAGAGTAGATACTGCTTTTTCTGTAAATTCTACTAGTTAGAGAGAGGGCAGATGAGATGGGGCAGGGGTGAGGACCTTATAGTAGGCAGTTTGAACTCAGCCTACTAATGGATTTAGTGAAGCCACTTTTCTAACTTATGTGCACAACATTTCATCCATGGGGAAGATGTTGCCGAGTCTTCCTCACTCTGTCCCTCTCATTTTTTTTTGTATAGGAACTAATTCCTGTCTCTTCTCCTCCCCAGCCCATCAGAATTCATGACTGATCATAAATTCTTCGTGGGATTCAAGTATCTTCATCCCCAGAGCACATAAGTAAGTAGAAGCAGACTCTGAGGTATGATAGTATCTGTTTAGGCCATACACAGGATATGAGGCTTAAAGGGACGTTCTCTTTTTCCAGACATCACTTATGGCTCCTTTTGTTATCATCTAGGCATACCAATTTTCCCTGACTCTGTGGGGTAATTGAACCAAAAAGCAACTCTCAAATATCAGGAGAGCCCACTGGTAGCTGGATAGAAAGAGCTCTATTATATAAAGTGCTCCCACCTGGACTATGAGCTGGGCCATGTCTGGAATCTAAGTCTGTGCATGAATAAATTTTTGTCTTAAGGTCACTATTTTTTTTTTTGTGCATTTGAGGGAAGATGCTGAGTGAACCACCCCCCAACCCCATGAGTCACAGTCCTCAGACTCCTTTTCATCATACTAAAATGGTTCTAGACCTATCCCAGTAGACTGCTTGGTCTCAAAGTCTGCCACGCTTCTTGGGATCCTATATTTTCAGAGAACATTCATTGATTTTCCTACTACAATGAGCAGTAAGGGATAACAAAATAAAAGTGACTTCTAACCCTGGCTCTATACCACTTGCAGCCTGGAGAATTGCATTCAGCCATTTGGGACCTCAGAGTATTTTTCAGCAAAGTGATGCATATGCAATAAATCAATGGTTTTATATAAAAACACAGGGCTCAGAGTGAGGCAAGGTTGGGGAGACTTCTTTCCTGATTTCTCTCACCCTGACATTATACAGTCCCCTGAGATACCCCTGGGAGTCCCTATGGCTCTATGGAGCATAATCTAGAGGCCACTGCCCTATGTTTAAGGTCCCTTTGCTTTCCAATTGTCTATGACCTCAAGTAATAGCAAGAAAATCTTTCTTTGAAGATGTCCCACTGGATTTTATGCTAAAATATTCCTGAGAGAAGGCATGGCACAGAAATCCCAGCCTAAGGCCTGGGTCAGAGGACATCCCAAGTTCAAGTTTCAGATTTGAACAATAAAAAAATTGGCTTAACCAATAAGAATGTATTATCTCACAGTCCTGAGGATAGAAGTCCAAGCTCAAGGAATCGCCAGAGGCGGTTCATTTGGAGGGCTTCAAGGAAGAGTATGGTATACGCTTCTTGTCAGCCTCTAGGGGTTTGCTGACAATTTTTTGGTATTCCTTGACTTATTGACATACTATCCAATCTGCATCTTAAACTTTTCATGGTCTTCTCTCTCTGTGTGCATGTATCTATGCGTGTGCATGTTTATGTCTCTGTCCAAATCCCTACTACCTCAGTATGACTTTATGCTAACTAATTACAACAGCAGCAATTTGATTTCCAGATCAAGGCACGGTCTAAGTACTGGGTGTTAGAATGTCTACAAATGAATTCTTCAGGGACACAACTCAGCCACAACATCACCTGTTCGTTTTGGCAAATTATATTCCCTTTCTGTGCCTTAGTTTCTAATACCTCTGAGCAGGGCTGCTGTGAAATAACAAAGAAAGTGCAGAGTAAGAATTCAGTAGCTGTTAGTTAATGGTATGGACTCTTTTACTTGTTGTTGTTTCATATTTAGTGCTTCCATCTTTATTTATTTATTTATTGGCATTCCCCCAGTACTTCTTCTAAGGAATTCCACTTAGTACCATTTTAATGCAGCTGTAGACTGGGTTCATCTCCCTGGGGGTCATCTGTATGATTTCTGAAATAGTTATCACTTGTAGTTGAATGAAAACACATACTATTTCTCCAACCCCTTCTCCAGATTCGTCAAAGGTATTTGTATTCTTCCAGCTGAGTGGTGAATGAGTGGCTGAGCGAAAATAATAAATAAGACACTACTTGGCCTTTGGCTGAAACTAACAGGATAAGAGAGCTCCAATCCCCTTTCATGCAGGCTTTTGCTTTTCCTGGTATTTTTGGAGTTTTCTGTCTGTTTTCTTTTCTTTGGATTTGGTTTTTCTTATTCCCCATGCTTCCCATGTCTCTGTGTACAGGAAGTTCATAATCCAGGTCTGTGTTCCAAACACATGGGATCCTTTTTCACTGCCTTTGCATGGCAGTCGGTCTGAGTGACCTCTGCGCTCTGGGCAATGCATTTACCCACCTCTTTTTCAGAGGGTAAATATATTCAAACATTAGCTAGAGTTCTGATGACAGAACGCTAACGTATTAACGTAAAGCAGAGCATTCCAGGGTTTGGTATAAGCCTAATCCACAATGTCGTCCTTGCTGCCCGAGGAGGAAGACAGCAAAATCGGCCTGGCTATTTGACAAAGAGGTTTCCAATCCCAAAACACTCATCCACAGGCTTTTATAAATCAGCCTGACGGAGCTTCTGTCTGCCTGTGTGTGCATTTGTCATTTCAGCCAGAGGATCAGAGATGAAGCAAGCAGACATAATTTTGTCTGTATTTAGAGAGAAGTGAATGAACCCTTTAACAAGTTTGACTTAATGTCAAACTTTGTTGCTCTGGGTTTTGGCTAAAAATGTAGCATAAGGGCTAGTAGCTCTTTTTGAAGAGTAAGATTATAAATAAAATTATAAGATTATAAATAAAATTACAAAAGTGAAATGACAGTAGTATGTGAGAGGGTCAGTTTTCCCAAAATACAAAGAGGTTCTGTCAAATTTCCTTTTGACTTGTGTTTTTTTCAAAGTGATATTCAGAGATTTCAAGTTAGCTTTGTGCTCATGTCTTGTGAAAAAAATTGTGTGTGATTTTCTTTTTTGTTCCTCTTTCTGAAAAAATCCCATATTATTTAGAATAAGGGTAAAGAAACAATAAATCCAATAGAAAGAAGAGGCAGTGAAAATAGAGACCTTTGTTAATCTGTTTATCAGATAAAAATCTAGATGCAGTTTAAAAGAAAACAAATTATGAGAAAAGATTTGACTTACATCTTTCAGGGGTAGAATGGAAGGTGACTAATAAAGTATAATATAATTTTTTAAAGCCATATCTCTCACTCAGAAAGTTTGCAAATCATTGTTCTAATATATATATAAAAGATAAATTTAAAAGCAATATAGCAATTCTCCAAATGTTGCCTCTCCAAAATTATGTACTCACTTGCCAGTATGAAGAATATAATGAACACATTTAAAACCTACAGAAAGCCATAGCTTTGCAAACACCACTCACAGTTTAGTATCTACCCCGTGAAAGGTGAAAGGCTAGAGACCCAAGGTATCTGAGTAATGTGGCCTGCAGACATGATCAATGAATAGAATTGGTGGTCTATTTCCAATACGCATGGGATATCTAATTTTGATCTTTCATATCCTTTCTAATGTTTGAAGGGCAATGCTAAGTTGAGCAGCAGACACAGTAAGAATACACAATTCATGTGTGTATCAACACAACGTACATCTCACAAATAACTAAGCTGTGTGTCTGTTTACTCCCGCACTCTGAGAAACTTTCCCCAACCCACAAAAGACATCTAGCTATGGACGACTCCAAATACAAAGACTGTAGTCACACATCCTACCGTTTCACCAGATGTTGACTCCATATTCACTGCTGGCATTCTAGATGAGTCCACCCCACCCTGAACTTTTATTTTAAAAACACACAATATCCTCTGTAACCTTCAGCCACACTGTGCTTGCTGAACTAAAGCCTCTATTTCCTTTTGAATAGAAATGCCTCTTACCCAGACCTTGTGCAGCGGGGGATTCAAGTGCAGTAGACAATTTAAAAAAAAACTACTCTTTCTACTTAACAATCGGTGCATTAGGCTAAAACGTTCACACAAATGCAATAGCAACAGAAGGGGTTTGCAATGGAATGACAAGGTCCTTCTTTTACCTGGATCTGGAGGGTGATGAATGAGCGTTAGCAGAATATTCTTTTGGCCCTTGGGTTTACCTTGATCTTCTCACAGAATGCAAATTGACATCGGACCTACATTTCTACGGTATTTATTACCATGGTCATGATGTGAGGGCTTTTTAAATATGAATAGTGTAAAAGGGGAAACATATTACTGCGAAGAGACGTTATTGTGCGGGGAATGTATAAACAGACGAGAAGAATGGAGGGCCATGCTCATAATAGAAACTGAAAGCTCCTCATTTGGTCCCGATTGTCTACCCTTCCTTTTTAAACAACCTTCCTTTTTTCTAGCTATCAATACAAAGTTCTTTTTAGTAAAATGAAGTGCATTCATGCTGCCTGAAAGACGCTTTTAAAGTTGATCTCTGCCCACACAAAAGAGGGGCAGTGCTGGGTCCAACCAGTTGGGGAAGCGAACTTGGTCAATGTTCATTACTCATGGCTCGACACTCTGGCCTCCATATCATTTTGTGAAGAATCAGATAAACCTTCCCCATGATAAACAACTGAAATAATTTTTCTTAGCTGTCAGCCCCTTTTCTCCCTTCCCCAGCCTGTTCTCACACTCTTCTTCGCTCGTGAAAGCCACCGAGCGTGCAGCTTTTTGGTCTGATAAATGGGCTCCTTTCAACTGGTGGCAGGCTCCGGGGAGAAAAGAGATAATCCTGGATAATGTGGACACAGTTTTCATTTCATGTCACCCAATTAAACTGCAATTATCCGGAGTGCAACAGCAGAAAAACTGGGAAGAAAGGCCAGGGAATGAAAAACGGAGGCTCCCTGGGATTCTTTATACCACGCCCATTAGCCCAGATTTGTTCTGTCCCAGTAACAAAGTGCCGGCCTAAGCTCTCGCACACACCAAACCAGGCTGGACCAGCTGCAACCTGTAGCTGCATAGACGATGTCCCAGCAACTCTGAGAAACCTGCTCAGCCACCGGCGCTGGTTGGGAGATGCTTTGCATCCAAAGTCAAGGACGGTGCAGTGGTCACTGCCCACTCCAACCCCCAGGCCTGGGCAGCACCCTGGTAGCCTTGACTCCTCACAGATGGCGCCAGGTAGGAACTTAGCGGAGAAGAGCAAAGTAGTTTCTCTGCCATGAGGAGCTGAGCACCACACGAAATACCATCCCGGGAACCAATCGCGGACTAGTGACAGAGAGGAGAGGTTGATGATAACTCTGTTATTGCAAGTACGTGTAATAAATCATGCAGAGACATATTAGTCCAACGCCTGAAGAGAGAGACAAATTTCAGGGAGGAACTGGCTCATCAATGGGGAGGTTTTCTCTTCATTTAAATTTGATGATATTCGGCTCCATAGAGAACTTCAAGTATGCAGTGGGAAGAAGATAAAGGAGCCCTTCATCTTACATTTCTAAATTATGCAGCTTTCAGATACAGTGGGAAACAGTAGACTTTCAGTAGAGAAAATGGAAGAAAATGCAAATGTGAGGAGGGAGGCTTTAATGGAAATAATCATAGCCATGACTGTAAACGCAGTTGAGAGATTAACAATAGAATTTATTGGAGGAAAAAACCAATACTTTACAAAGAAATGAATGGAAATGACCTTTGAGTATGACACTGTCAGAATACAGGGAGATAATCTAAGGCAGGTCCCAAACTCACAAACTCCAAGATAACATTTTCATCACCAATAACATAAATCTTTGGATTTATGAATACCTCCTAAAATAAACTATGCAACGTCACCAGTTGGTATATTTAGTGATGAATCAGCTACTTTAATCTCATAAAATTATTCTCCCGTGTGCTATCTGGCTCTCTATCTCTTCTTCTTTCCTCTGTTTGAAGTGAATCTCACCTTAATCTTTTTGAGAAAAGCCATTTATGGCTCCTAAGGGGGGCAAATAGGACAGAAGAGTCACTCAAAGTTGGATTTAACTAAAATAATTTCCCCTAGCATGGCTGTCCATGAGCCTGGGGCCCCATAGGGTTTATGGGCTGCTGCAGCCCAGGCATGAAGCATCTTACCACCGAGGAATCCTGCCTATCTGCCTTTTATTTCAGGGGCTAACAGAAGCTCCAAGTGCTACCAGCTCAGGTTTTCAAACCAATGTGGAAGAGCAAACCCTTGCAGTAACACAGCAAATACAACAACAACAACAAAATATCCCTGGCAAGATGTTGAGAAGAATTTGAAAATCAGATCATTCTCCATAATCAAAAATGCAACAGTAATCACGGTAAAGTTGTGAACAACACAAAACAACCTGTTCATGCCTTTCATCTAAGCTCAAAGAAATAGACAAATAATGGGCTGGACCATGATCCCATCCTATGTAGCTTTATGAGAGAATCCACACAATTACAATACCATAATGATGCCAAGATAGCAATAATAATACCTTATGTTTACATAATGCCTATCTCTGGGAAACCTAAGCAGTTGAGAGATGCTAATCTAATTAAACTTGAGGTCCTAGCCAGACAGGTAGAGGGCAGGGATTTTCAATTTAAATGCTATTTAGGAAATGATGGGAATACTAACATCCCCTACCTCCCTGCCTCCTAGGTATTTGTGAACATAAAGAGATTGCTCAGATTAAAATCTCCTAACTACATGGAAGAACAATGATAATAGTAGAATATAATACTCAGATGGCTTTCCATTTGGTATTCTTGTCTTTCAAATGATGGGTTTGAATTCACATCCTGTCTTCTTCCATGGGAGACTTTCACACCGTTCTGGCATGTGGAAGAAAAGATAGTGATGTTCACAAGACAGAGCTATTCCCTTTTGGTGACAGTCTCCTCCCAGGGTGTCTGAACTTCTCAAATCAAGCTCTCTAAAGATTTCACAGGGATACATCATTTAACCCTGAGTCATTGGAAATAGATTTTTCTATGCCTATCCTTGGCTTTTAAAGAGACTGAAATCAGAATATTAAGAAAACAGAAATGAAGTCAGTTTTGCCCTCACTTGGGAGGAGCTAGATCAAATAAGATGGCTCAGTATAAAGAAACTCCCATAAAACACCATATACTAACCAGATGAATTCGGTGCAGGGAGAGTTTATAGAGGACCCTTTGCTTTCACTGGTTACCAGCTGCTTTTAAAAATACTTCATTTGAAAACCATCTTAAATATTAGGTAGAAGCCATAGCATTCATCACAGCCTGTAATCATGTGTTTACTCACTCACTTTTTTATTCCCCCCCCCAACTGGAAAATAAACTATCATCAGGTCTGCCTTATTTGTTATTGTATCCACATAGTGACATGTGATTAATACCCAGTGGTTTTAAATAAATATATTTGTTGAATGAATGAATGAATGAATGAATGGTCTCTAACAGATGTAGTATAATGGTTCAGGACCCAAACTTTGCATTCAGCAGGTCTAGATTTGAATCAAAAATCCATGGCTTACTAGGTTCGCAAACTTGAATAAATCACTTAAATTCTTTGAGCCTTTATTTTCACTCCTGTAGAATGGGGATTGTGTCTTTTATATTTTTAAAGATTATCCCCCCCCAAAAAAAAGAAAAAAAAAAGATTATCCCAAGAATTAGCTGAAACAAGGTAGGTAAACTTGTAGCCTATGCCCTTGGAAAGCACTGGCTATTACTTTTTTGCTTTCAGAGCAGAAAGTCAGTTTGCCCTGATTTTTAAAATCAATCACATACTGTAAAGTGCCTACTTGCCTCTTTCCTTCCCCCTGCCTATTTTACCATGAAGACACCCATACATGGTTTCCTTCCCTGGCACTGTACCCAGGCATGGATTTAAGGACAGCAATGCAGCCTTAGTGAACTTCTGAGTCCACTGCATTCCAACGTCCAGGGCAGTTTCTACTTCATACCAGGGGCTGCCCCCTTGAGCCCCATGGAACCATAAAGACTTTGCAGGACCCCTGGGCTGATAGCTTCTGGAGTCGTGGCTCTGCTCACATCTGGGCCAGTCTGGAAATTAGGGAAGGAGCCTCCAATCACCCCAACTACCTATTTCGCAGCTCCCCAAACTTACCTTCCTCTCCCAGATTGACTAGAGGGAAACGAGGTCATTTAAAAGTCATTCTAGGATAAGGACAAGGAAGGAGGCAGTAAGGCTGAAAAAGCCATCATGGCCCCTCATAGAGAAGCCGGCCCAGCACAGTCCCTCTTCTGCACGCCCCTCTGTCCCAGGCTGCAAGCTTCTGGGTGAACACAGGGGCCGAGGCGTTGAAGGCAATGGGATGCAGAGAGAATGCGGAGGAGGCAGGATGTCTGCTTTGTCAGGATGGGCACATTCTGGGCACTTTTCCAAAACTTGAGTAGCTGTTTAACAAATCTGCTCCCAGTGCGGGCTGTAAGGTGGTTGAAAGGGCTGGGAAGATGAGTCTCGATAAGTTTGCAAAAGAGTGCGAGCGGGTGCTGGCGAGGTGGTGTGGTCAGTGGGGGAGAAGGGTCTCAATCTGCTCTGCTCGTGCATGTCCACACGGATCTGAATCAGGAGGAAGGAAGAGGCCGAGTGCCCAGGAACAGTCATGATGCCAGGCCACTGCTCTGCTACCTGACATTTTGTTAACTTCTGCAACCTGAGTTTCCTCGCCTGTGAGGGAGAGGCAATAACCCCTTCTCACATGACTGCTGTAAGAATCGATGGGATAATACATGCAAAATGCACAGCTCTGTGCCTACAAGCACACGACCTACACTGACCACGGCTGTTCTTTCTGGTCTTTTTTGTAATAACAAAAGAAGAAAAGCCTCAAATGTCCACAGATAACACTGTTTAAACAAGCGATGGCAAATCTGCACCACGTCACAGAGCTGTGAAGAAATCCAGAGTATAAGTAAATAAGTCAAATAGCAAAATGAAAGGTAGATAATAGGAAATAGGGAGACAGATCTTTTATGAATGGGGGACCAAGAGATAGAAGGAGGGGAAAAGGAAGGCAGGAGAAAGGGACATCAAAAAAATTCAGAAGTGTCATGTGCATGTACCAACCACTCACAAAGAGCATCATCATTTTGTATCACAAACATGTACTAATAAAAATTAAAATTAAAAAGAAATAAATAGATCTAAAAAAATGAAATAAATAACATTCCCTTATACTGCCATGGATTGAACTTCATGATATATCGAGGATCCTTTTGTTTTGTTTTACAGAAAAGTCAACTTAGAGAAATGTGGTGTTTACCAAAGAAGAAAGGATTTGCATTTTATGTTTATATTTGTATGGCTTTTTAAAGCAATGGGGAGACAGAACAAGCTGGACAGAGTTGAGAGTGGGGGGGAAATGAGATTCTACATTGATGCTTTATAGAGCCTTCAATTTTTTCCCTCTAATTTGTGCTTCACCATCATCATCCTCAAAGGAGGAACCTCAGTTTACAACCTTAGCATTTTAGTACTTTGCATATGGGGGTGGGGGCGGCACCCAAAATTTTGTGTTGCTGATTGTAGCCTCAAGAGGACTGGCATTTGTTAGTGGTATGGACTCTTCGGGTTCTCCATGTGGAGCTCTGGAAGACCCCGTGCCCAACTTTGTATTGATTATTTCTCTCTGGTTCCTAATAGCTCGTCACTACATCCTGGGCACATGCAACCCATTTCCTGTGATCTGGCAGGCAGATACTTTTACAGCCTCTAACTGGAGCCAGGAGTTGGGAAAATATGGACCAAGGGCCAGATCTAGCCATCATCTCTTGTTGTATTAACTCCCTGCTGAGCTCAATTTCTACATTTAAAGAAGTTTTTTTTTCCTTGAAAAGGATGTTTTACAACATGTGGAAACTGCATAAATGTTAAATTTCACTGTCATATACGAAGCTTTACTGACACCACTGTGCTCCTTCATTTTTGCTTTGTTGATGGCTGCCTTTAGTAAGTTAGCAAGTGAACAGTGGAGGGCGGCCGGTAGAGCCTGAAATACCTACTCTCTTGTTCTGGACTGAAAACATTTGCCTGTTCCTGGCCAAGCACACCACAGAACATGCGGATTTCAAATAAGTCTCTTGTTTTTCTGGAACCTAGGCTTAGAGGGGTCCTGTTGAGTTAGTCCATTTTTGGTGTCAATAATAGTACCATGGCCCAGGTGAGTTATAAAGAAGAGGGGTTTCTTTGGGCTCACGGTTCTGGAGTCCTAAGTCAATGGGCCTCATCTGATGAAGACCCCCTTGCTGCCAGAGCCCCAAGTGGTGGAGATCATCACATGGCATGAGACAAGAAGCACACACTTATGTATGTGTCTTCTGATCTCTCTCTCTTCTCATAAAGCCACTAGAATTTCATCTTGTGGATTCTATACTACCGACATTATCTAGTCCTAATCATTTCGCAAAGACTCCATCTCTAGACATCATAATTAGATTAAGTTCTCACTTTCTTAATACCATTCAATAAGGATTAAATACACACATGAACCACGGGTAGACAAACCCAAGCCATATCCAAACCATAGCATCTGTGTAAACTGGTTTGAATATGTTATGTTTTCTTAATTCATCTTTTCTTGCTTTTATTGATGAAGCCAACAGAACTGTGGATAGCTATGATTTTGTTGTTTAACTTTAGCTTAAGGCTGAGGTCCTACAAACATAGTTCAAATCAATTATGTGCAATAATTCCAATTACTTGGGAGTAACCCCTCTTGCCCATCTCCTGGAAAATTGGCACAGCATAATCTTCACCAGCCTCTATCACACTATGACCTAGAACCTGCATGGAGACTTGACTGTTAATGAACTCGTACCCACTTTATTTCACGTTAATACAGTCACTGTGCGTCAGTGGCTTTCCAACTTTAGTGTCTATCAAAATCATCCAGAAGGATTATGAAAATAGAGTCTTCTCTCACCCTCTCTGCCACCCATCTTCTGATTTGGTAGGACTGTGAGGGACCCAGGAATTTGCATCATCACCATTTCACAGGTGGTGGTGCTGCTGGCTGGAGGCCACGTTGGTTAGCACTGGTCCATCTGATCTGAGTTTGTCCACAGGTAAATGGAGGTGAAATGAGCACAAGGTGGATCTATCTAAGCATCTGCCCTTCTAAGCCTTGGGTACCCACATTAGTAATATAGTTGGGTTTTTTGGGCTTTTACTATGTGCAAAGAATGTACGACTCTAAAGAACATTTGAAAAGCCATGACATACAAAGCAAAATAAATCACGAGAGCCTGAGGAAAGCTCAGTTTCAGTTTTCCACTGTTTGTCAGTCCTGAGGTATATTCAATTAGTCATCTGAGAGATACTTTTTTGTGGGAAAAATCGCCTTAATAACACTTCTCAGTTATGTAAACACAAGCCAAGCAAACACTTATTACCCTGGAAAGAAGGGCATTTTACAGAATATTATTTTGAATGCTGACAAAACATTCCTCTCTCAATACTCCTCATCAGGAGAGTGCAGAAGAGGGCTGGATGCATTCACCAGGTCCCCAGTTGCTTCGTCGGGGAGGCCTGTTCTAAACGACCAGAGGACTGAGTCCGACCTCACACTCCAGCACAGTGTGCATCGTTTGGCAGCAACAGCTGAAAGAGTGGGTGTAAATGAAGGACTTTTAGTTTTAAAGCTAGATGAAAGGTAGCTTTGGCCCAGGTCCTAAGTGTGAGAAAGTAACTACCGGCAAGCTTCCCCGGTGGGAAGAGCCCCTTGAGGAGCTGCTGCCCCAGGGAATGGGTCCTTACAGCTTGCGCAGGGAGCTCCTTTCCGCTGGTGTTGCCAGGGCCTTGACATCAGAAAACAAGGGCCCACGTGCTCCGAGCCACACCAGCTGAGCGCTATGTGCTAAGTCACTATGTGAACATCAATAGGTAGATACTGGTAGATGAGCGAGAGGAAAAGAGAGAGAGACAGTGACAGAGACAGACAGAGACAGAGACATTTGCTTGCTTTTGTATCTGTTCTATGTGAACCTTAGAACAGTAAAATAACTGATAAAGTTTCTTTTTTATAGAGAAATTTATGTATGAGCTAATATATGAATACAAAAGGATAGATTTATAAGGCAATCAGGAAATTTTGAAAATGACTAAATAATTATTGATAAAAATTACTGTCATAATTTAGATATAATTATTGTAGCAAAATTATATATTTTTAAAGAATAGTGATATTTTACAGAAATATATCTAAATATTTGTGAAATAAGATGTCTAAAATTTTCTCCAGAATATCTGGGACAGAGAAGCAGTGGGAAAATGTATAGAGGAAACACAATTGGACAAAAATTGATAATTTTTGGAAGCTCAGCGGTGGATAAATAGGGACTCATTACATTGTTCCAATTTGTGTAAGTTTCAAATGTTCTATAAGACAGGATTTTAAAGGCAAAATAAACCTATGAAAATAGAAATTATACACAAAATCTGTCTTGCAGGAAAAGTAGTACTAGCAGGAATTTTTTTTTTTTATTATCTATAGTCTCAATTGCTTATATTAGAAAGAAGAAAAGGGAAGCAAAGGAGAAGAGGGAGCAAGGAAGGACAGAAAAAAGGCAAAAGAATTAAAGGTGTAGGCATCTAATTTAACTTACAAAATTGCAGTAGGATTTTTTCTTAAGAGAAGAAGGTATATAATAAAGTTAAGAGCAAAAATTAGTGAAAACAAGGCTAAAATAGCCCAAAATCGGTTCTTTTGGGAATAGTAATAAAATGAAACCTACCTCTGGTGAAGTTGTTCAAAAAGAGAGAGAAAGAAGATGCAAATAAACCTACTAGAACTGAAAAAGGGCAGAATTATAGACATAAGAAAAAATTTCAAAGAAAGAAAGTAAGGATACTAAGAACAGTTTACGTTAATATATTTGAAAACTTGTACATAATCGTGCATAGCTTTGAAAAATAGAGTAGGCTGGTACAAAATCAATAGAAAATATTGATTATTCTGCTATTATTAAAGACTATAAATTAATAACTTAAGGTTTTTTCCCACACAGAAAACATCAAATCAAGGAAAGTTTTTAAATGTTTTACCAGATTTTCAAGAAAGAGTTCCCTTCAATTTTGTAACTGTTCTTTCAGGAAAAAAGAGAGAATGTTGACCAACTTACCTCATTAGACTAGTGGTCTTCTGATAAAATATTTGATATAGTCAGTATTAAAAAGGAAAACTATTTCCCTACCTTGTTCAAAAACACAATGCAAAATTCCTATGCGGTGAAAATACGTGGCCAACAACCTGAGTTGATTTAACATTGAAATTTCATTGTTGAAATTATTACCATGTTAGCTTTTAAACAGCAACGTTCTGATTGGTTAGAGGGGGAAATACCAAAATATGAATATGGGGACCTTTTTATCTTTAGAAAAGACATTTTCCATAATAGCAGGATATGTAAAGCATCTTCGGATGAGATGATGTCCTGAAAACGTGGGTGTGGGAAGGGCGTGAATCACCTGTTTCTGAAAATTTCTTTACACTGCTAAAGAACAATGGTTTCTTATTTGGTATGGCTGATGTTACAATGCAAAAATAAGATCGTGAAAAGTTTTAACAAATTTTGGAAAGAATTGCTGCTGAAGAGCCAAGAACGCTACATGAAGTGGTTACAGAAAATCCAAACAGGGTGTGAAAGAGGTGGCCTTGGGCCCCAGAGACACTGAAATGCACATGCTGCCTGCGGCCACAACTCAAATGCAAGCTGGCTCTGAATTTTCTTTCCCCTTGACTCAGGGCACTAGAGGTGCCAACCAACCAACCAACCAACCAAATGGCAGACTAGGGAAATGCCAGGGAAGAGAAGATAAGCCTGGTTGGAGTCAGGAACTCTAGGCAGAAACAATGAACCAGATCAGCAGCTCTATCCCCAGGAAAACGCTCATGGGTTTTGAAAAGTGCAAGAACAGTTTTACTCTGAAAGTGACTTCTTCCATGTGTCAGGCTAAAGCCGTAAAAGGAAATCAATGCAAGGGGCCGGGATATAGCTCAGTGGCAAAAGCCACCTGCTTGGCAAGTGCAAAGTCCTGAGTTTGATTCCTGGTACCAAAAATAAAAGAGAAAGAAAGAAAGGAAAAAAGAAAGAAAGAGAAAGAAAGAGAGAAAGAAAGAAAGAAAGAAGAAAGAAAGAAAGAAAAAGAAGAAAGAAAGAAAGAAGAAAGAAAGAAAGAAAGAAAGAAAGAAGAAAGAAAGAAAGAAGAAAGAAAGAAAAAGAAGAAAGAAAGAAAGAAAGAAGAAAGAAAGAAAGAAAGAAAGAAGAAAGAGAAGAAAGAAAGAAAGAAAGAAAGAAAGAAAGAGAAAGAAAGAAAGAAGAAAGAAGAAAAAGACAATCAATGCAATGCCCATCATATTTGAGCAGGTTTAATCAGGAGCCGTTTTAGAAAGTGGTTAATTGTTTAAAATTGAGCTACGGAACAACTACAGAATTGCACTTCAAGGTTTCCAGTGTTACCCTACTACAGTGACTGGGTTAGAGACAGCCACAAGAGACAGCTGCAAAGAGGATGTGACCTGAATGTAGACCCCTTGGAAAGTTTATGATGTTCAGGTTAAAAAGGACATGCGGCCCTGGCTTCTGTGGTGAGGAACCAGGGCTGGCTTGCGAGGCTTTCAGAGGTGACTGGGACTAAAAGCGCTCACATTAAATTCAGCAATCTGTTTGAACTATTGCTCAGCTGCCTACATCCAGCACATAGGTCAGTGGTCCAATTGCTTTCTTCGTTTACCAAGGTGAACAGAGGCATGCCTCAGCTTGGACAGCTTCCAGTCTGGAGTGCAGAGTGGCCTCTTGAGCAGTGTGCGTGTTTTGCAAAAGGGCTCTCCTGACAAATCCACAGGCCATAAAACTAGGCAGAGAAAATGAAGGATTGCTGGATTCCAAGATTAGGGATTCTAGAAAGAAATAATGCATTCAAAAATATAGAGGAATTTTTTTACTCTTTTAAAAATTTTTTTAAGTGGAGGGGTATTGGGTTTTATTTTCCCTTTTTTTCTTTTAATTTTTTTCTTATTTTTTTTTATTTTGCTGGTTATTTTTTTACTTTTTTCTTTATCTTGTTCTGTTACTTTTATTTAATTCTATTAATTTCCTGTTATTCCTTAAGGATACTTTATCTCATTTTTTTCTCATCTTTCATTGCTAAACTTTTAAATTTTTCCTTCTTTCCATTTCCTATGTCCTCTACCTTTACTAATATACCATTAAACTTCATTAATTTTTAAATACTTAATTCAGTGCTATTACTTTTGAGTTGTTTTCTGTTGGTAGTGCAGGGGTGGTTGCATTAAGTAGATGTTTACTGTATGTCACTATTTGGTTTGTCTTAGTGTTTATAGTATAATTATAGATCTTTTTTTTCCATCACTGAGTGAATATTTTGGTTCTTTTGGGATAACAATATCCGGTTTGTTTTTGGTGCTATTTTTCATGCTGATTTAGCTGCTGTTTCTTGGGTGGCATAATTGCTGCTGTTAATGTTAATGGATGTTTTCTGTGTGCCAATATCCAGATTGCCTCTGTGTCATTGGCAATACTGTGTGGTTTGTTCCTGGAGAACTGGATGCAGGCCAGTTACACCACACCCACTTTTCCCAAATTAAAAAAATGGTTAGATCTTAGGGTGTGTGTGTGTGTGTGTGTGTGTGTTTGTGTGTGTGTGTCTGTGTGATAAGCACAAACACTAGAAACATGAGAAGACAGGCAACGAAACTCCTCCAAAAACTCCCAATTCCCCCCAAGTTGATTCATGGGACATCAAGAAATAGAAAGTCAAAATTATTTGACTGAATTATTTGAAATGATAAAAGAAGAGATAAAGAGATTAACAAACTGTGCTTCAAGCTCAAAGAAGATCAAATCAAACAAATAATGGACAAATAATGGACTTTATAGAAAAATGATCAGGAAATTTATAGGAGACATTAATAAAAAAACTAAATAACCCAAACAAAATAATACCTTGTTTCCCCCAAAATAAGACATAACCAGAAAATAATCAGCCTTGAAAACTAGAGATCAAAAAAGCAAGGTCCAGTTTCCTTGCATTGCCTGCCAGTGCAGAATAGACACTGAACAAGAGAAAGTGAGGTATAACCTTCTGTGTGACACTGGCCATCACCATGGTACTGATTAGTGCTTAGTTTTTGGTTGGGTCTAATTTGCAGAAAACCATGACCCAAGGCATAAATGAGCAGTTTAGTGAAGAATTAGAATTGTGAAAAAGGTACAAAACAAACCCAAGAGAGGAAATATTCTATTGAAAGTACGGGCAGTTCTGTGAGGTATGACAATGGTATTTCGACTGGGATTGCATTAAATCATTTATAAAATTCATTTGGAACCAGAAGAAAACTAGAGTAGCAAAAATAATTCTTGGCAACAAAGGCAAGGAAGGGGGCATTAGAATTCCTGGCTTAAAATTATACTACAAAGCTACTGTGATAAAAACAACATGATATTGGCAAAATACAGACCTGAAGATCAATGGAACACATTAGGAGACGCAGAAACAACTCCAAACACACTTATAACCTTATCTCTGACAAAGGAGCCAAACACATTCACTGAAAGAAAGATAGTCTTTTTAATAAATGGTGCTGGAAAAACTGGCTTTCCATGCCAAAGACTAAAATTAGACCTATGTCTATCACCATAAACCAAACTAAAATTGAAATAGATCACAGACCTTAATATTAAAACAGAAACACTAAATCTGCTGGAAGAGAGAATAGGCAGAATTCTTGGAGACATAAGTATAGGCAAAGAGTTCAAGAAAAAAACCCTGATTGTACAGGAAATAATACAAATTAAAAAGCTTTTGCACAACAAAAGAAATCACCAACAGAGTAAAAAGAAAACCTGTAGAGTGGGAAAAAATTTTAACCAACTGTCCTTCAGACAAAAGACTTGTATCTTGAAAATATAAAGAACTGAAAAAAATTGGACCCTCTAAATTTAAAATATGAATGGCAAATAAATATGTGAAAAAATGTTCAACATCACAGGTTATTAGAGAGATACAAATTAAACCTATGCTGAGATTTCATCTCACTCCAGAAAAAATGGCTATCATCAAGAAATCAATCACTAACAAATGCTGGAGGATCTGCAGAGCAAAAGGAACCCTCCTCCACTGCTGGTAGGAGCATAGAGTGGTACAAACACTGTGGAAATCAGTATGGAGATTTCTCAAAAAACTAGGATTAGAGGTTCCATTTGTTCCAGCTATTCTTCTTCTGGATATGTTCCTGGAAGTATTAATAACATCATACTACACTGATATTTGCACACTTGTGTTTATAGCAGCATTGTTTGTAACAGCTAAATAACCCAAATGCCCATCAACCAAGGAATGGATAAAGAAAATGTGCTTTTAAAAATATATAGTGGAATACTACTTGGCCATAAAGAAGGATAAACTTGAGGCATTTCTAAGAAATAGATACAAATTGGGACCATATTCTTTTTTTAAAAATAATTTTATTTAAAGAGAAAAAACAAAACAAAACAGAATAAAGGGTAGCAACAATACAGTATTCCAAGGAAAAAAGGAAAACAACAACAACAACAAAAACCTAAGAAATTATTACTTGACAAATTACATAATGACTTCTTGGAAATAGTTGTTCAAATTACAAAGTTAAAACATATAAAGTAGACATTCAAACAGTGAGACTGTTAACAGTTCTGCTCCACGATCTGACAAAAACAGCAATGTGGTCATCCACCTTACCCACTCAAGTATACATGCAATTATATCAAAAGGGTAAAATTAAACACAAAACAGAGCAAAGCAGATCACAAGAAAGCAATGAAAGAGACAAAAATTTCAAAACTAGACAATCGGAGATATTCACTCTCTATCATATTGACTCGTGTTTTCTTCCAAATAGTTGTCCATATTGTCACATACAGGGAATTCACATGAAACAACCTTGTATGGAATTGATCTGAGCAGGACGAGGAGGGCATTTCAAGTCTTCAAGACCAGACATTAGGGAAGCCAAGAATGGCTGTCATAGTGTCTCTCATTCTCCTCAAAACAGCTCTCCTTACCTTAATGTGTGTTGAACTTAAACAAGGCAAAGCAAGCTAAGATCACTTTGAACAAAAAGTGATAGTTTTACTGGACTTCACATCATGACATTATGGAATCAGCACTGGGTATTGTAGTGTCTCTTTTTCTTCAAAGTAGTTGTTCATTTCAACATGTGTTATGTAGTTGGTTCTCGTAAACTGTTTATAAGCTCTACACATGCATGAGTCTCTACATGTATATGTATCATTTCTGTATTAGCAGGAAAAACAAAACAAAGCAAGATAAAACAAAACAATTCCTAGAAAAGCATGAGGCAGAAAAGTCACAGAAGACCACAATACAAGGTGATCTACAACGGTTACCATGGTGTCTCAGCAGTATATAACAACATTAATAAAAATGAAGCATTAGAGACATTATAAGACTTCAAAAGCAAGTAATAATCAAACCAGAGTGGGTATCTTAGTGAATCTTGTCATCTTCAGTGTAGTTGCCTATACTCTTAGACTTGATGCTATCCATCACAACAG
>PVJX010022594.1:0-30342 GCA_004027295.1 Dolichotis patagonum
AAATGAAGCAGAGTTTAATCATTTAGGCATGTTCTCTCATTCATCAAATATTTCTTTAAGGCCTTACATATACCTTTTACATGATTGTCACTGGTTGAAGTTGAACTGCTATACAGCAAAGAAGATAAATTGGGTTAAGCCACTGTGTTGCTCAAACCCTTGCAATGGGTTTCCTTGGCACACTCCTTGATATAAAATACAATGCCTTAAATTGTCCACTCTCATCTCCTGGCTTTCCCTTTTTTGTCACTATGACCCATCACAAGAGCTTTCTTTCTGTTACTGAAAAGGTCAGTCCATTTCCCACCAGCAGGCCTCTTTTTGAGTATATCCTTCAGCCCAAACACTGTCCTTTGGTACTCAGTGACAGAGCTCTTCCCAAGCATGTTGGACATTCTGAGTTCAATCTTCAGTACAGCAAAAAATAATTTTTTTTTTCTCCTGGTCCATTGGAGCTTTCCTTGACTACTACACTAAGCACTATTAAACTTTATCTTTTTGTCCACTAACATCTAGAACAGTGCTGGGCATATAGTAAGCCTTCAATAACTATTTACTAAAGTAACAAAGAAAAAAATTAATTATAACCTAGAATTTTTAAAGCAGCTAATTTCTTCCTCCCAAGTAGAATCATAAATGGCCAGGACTATTCTTTCTTTGAGCTTCAGAAAGACTTCAGAGAAGGTTAAAACAGGACAATCAGGCCTTAAGATGCTTACAACTAACATTTATACTAATCTTTTTTTTTTATGGCCCAATCCTTCTTTTTGCCTTTTTATATCGTAGTAAAATATACACAAAAAATTTTACCAATTTGATCACTTCAAGTGTGCAGTTCAGTGGCATGAAATATTTTCAGAGTATTGTGTATCTATCAACACTACAACCATTTTCAGAACTTTTCAACCATTTCAAACAGAAACTCTGTCCATTCAATGGCTTTCTAGTCACCTCTCCCTCCAGCCCCTGGCAACCATGATTCTGCTTTCTGCCTCTACAAATTGCACATTCTAGGTACTTCTTATAAGTGGAATCATACAATATTTACCCTTTTGTGTCTAGCTCATTTCACTTAGCATAATATTTTCAAGGTTCATCTGTACCTTAGCATATATTTCCTTTCCAAGAATGAATGGTATTACATTGTGCATAGGCAACATTTTATTTGTCCAGCTATGTACTGATAGACACTTGGGTTGTTTAAAAATGCTGCTATAAACATCAATGTACAAATATCTGTTAACTTTTTGGGGTGGATACGTAGGAGTCATATGTACTCATTTGCTAGACCATGTGGCAATTCTGTGTTTAACCTGTGAGAGAACCAACCCACCCCTTCTTACTACTCACTTGCTCCTTTGCCTTCCAAAGTGCTGACCTTTTAATGCTACATCTCCACCAGACAACTCAATTTCCTGGCATCGATGACACCTATCCTGCTCAAAGAAACTAAGACATTTTATTTTCTTCTCTACTGAGCCTCTTAAATATTTGAAAACATACTTGGATCATAACCAACATAGAAAATAGTTCTGAACATTTAAGCCAGCAGCGTCCCCATGGGAATATTTATCTGATCCACTTGGATGACTGATGATTTACACTTGGGGAGTAGTCAGCTCAGTAGTTACTGTTCAGCCAAAGAAACACAGGACACATGGTCTCAAGTGTCACCAGACCCCTGGCATTCACATTAGATTTAAATCAGAGACTACTGTTTGCTTTATTGCTATTAGGCATAGAAATTTATCATGCTCCTAAAACTTGTCAGTGATTCTCAGACATCATGAGTCTTGATGTAGCCACATGGAGCTATATGAAGCCCCATTGTTTATGGATCACGTTCTTTTCCATTTTCCTCCTCTTGTGACTTTTCCCATCATTTTTTTCAGCATCAGGAAAATGTATTCAAAAGATTATAAACAGCAGTTGGTAATCAGTGCATAACAGCTTTTTGTGTATAATACAATCATTAGGTGTACATTAGACATTTGGTATAATAGAAATGCTGTCGCCATAATAGAACTCTGTCAAAGTACTAATGCCTCCTGCTTTGAAAATGCACAGATCAATTTTGTATCACCCTATGGATGGGAAAATGTGTAACAGCAGCATGGCATTACTCTGTGACAAAGTTCAATTGATTTTGCTTATCAAATTCTGAAGTAAGATTACATGTAAATGTGTTAATACCAATTTCTCTTACATGCCATTTAATATCCTTCAGTCACTGCTTATTGAAGCTGTATTCTTAAAGCTTTTAAGCTAAATATGAGCATGACTTCAAATGATGCCTATAGCTTGAACTAAAGGATTATTGAAGAAGAAGACAGAAAAATTTATGCTCTTGACTCTTGAACATATTCCAATTAAAACTAAAATACAAATCTATAGACAAAAGTAAATTATTGGTTACCTAGAACTAAGAGAAAGAACAGAGCCTGACTTCATATAAGTATAAAGAATCTTTTGAGGTAACCAAAATGTTCTAAAATTGGATTTTTGGTAATGATTATATGATGGTATATTTACTAAAAGTCATTGACTTACATATTTCAAATGGGCCAATTTAATAATATATAAGTTAAAGGTCAATAAATCTATTTTTTAAAGAAAAACCAAATGTAAGTGAACATTCTTGTACTTACATCTTTGGGTCCTATGTAAGTACATCAATAGCATTAAGAAATATGGCATGGTAGACCAAAGAAATGCTTATTTAAATTTTTGATAGAAACCACCAAATTGTCTTTCAAAGTTAATCTTCAGTGTAGCCTTCTACCAACTCTGTATGTCATTATATATTTATCCACAGTGTTGTTAATTAATAGTACTTGCATGTTTTTGATACTATGGAGAAACATTTTAGTTAATTTTTTAAATTACTGGACTAGTTTAACCATTTAAATAATGTTTCTACTGTCCGTATTTCTGTACGACTTATTCATATCTTTTGCCAACTTTAAAGTATGGCTTACCAGTCATTTCCTTACAAACTTGTGTATTCCTAAACATTATAGGTATTAACTTATATAGGTATTAATAGGTAACATAATAGGTATTAACATATTATTTATACTTCACATTTCTTTTTCCAGTGGTTAAAAAAATATGCCATCAGCCAAATCTGATCCATTGTCTGCTTTTCATGTTTTTAAATTTAACTTTCTATACTGAAATAACTACAGGATCACATGAAGTTGTCACATATCCCTTCACCCAATTTCTCATACATTAAATTATGCATAATAAATAGTATAGTATCAAGGTTAAGTAATTGATACTGATAGAGTATATATTTATGTCTGTGTCAGTTTTATCACATGTGCAGATTCATGCAGCCACCATCTCAATCAAAAAACAGAACCATTCTATTATCATAAAGATCTCTCACACATTACTTCTTTATAGTCGTGGCTATGAACTTATCTCCAAACATGCCTAACCCTTACTCACTAATTAGTTTGATCTTCATTTCTATGATTCTGTCAATAATATAGAATGTCACTTTTGAGATGGGTTTTCTTCATTCAACATAATGGTCTTAAGATCTGTCCAAGTTGTTTTATGAAGGATTTGTCTCCTTTTACTCCGTAGTAGCGTTCCGTGGTATAGGTCTCCCCACTACCTATTTTTAAATGACCTATGAGCTAAAAATGATGTTTAGATATTTACATGACTGAAAAAATTAAAACATTTTGTAACATGTAAAAATCATATGAAACTCAAAAGTCCTGTGTTTATAAATAAAGTTTTATTAGCTGACAGCTATCCTTCCTGTATTACACACTCCATGACTATGGTCATGTTACATGGCACAGCTGAGTAGTTGGGGCAGTGGTGTCTGTCCCGATGAAGTATGAAAGCAAGATTCATATGATGACCAGGAGTTTCAGGCCTTGATTTTTTCTGTGCAACCACACTGGCTGAAATTCTCCACAAAAATCAATGTACTTTCCACTTATTATGTCATTATTATTGTTGTTACTATTACTATTAATTGCTAAATCAAAGCTCCTGAACCTTTTCAACTCTCTACCTTGAGAGTTTTTCATCATAGTCTCGTTTCCCTTTACATGAAAGATTTGGGACTCATCATGG
The DNA here is from genome assembly GCA_004027295.1 of Dolichotis patagonum. Taxonomy (NCBI): domain Eukaryota; kingdom Metazoa; phylum Chordata; class Mammalia; order Rodentia; family Caviidae; genus Dolichotis; species Dolichotis patagonum. Next base: position 4,102 of record PVJX010022594.1, read on the forward strand.
AAATGCGCACTGTGGTTCTGTGCTGTCAGTAATGGCTTAGCCAAAATATAAAACAACTATAGTGCAGCATTACAGAGAAGCAGTACAGTGTGTAGAAGCTGGTGGATCTTGGGAAGTTGTTTAACCCGTATAAACCTCAGTTTTACCACCATCTGGAAGAGAGCAATGATCCAGGGATGGCTGACCAACAAGATAGAAAGGCCATCTATCTCTGGACTCTTACATGGCAAAGGGAAAGCTTTCCATTTTCAATCACAAAATATTGTCTCTACCACATGAATCTAAACTGCACAGTCCTTTCAGGATTGTTGTGAGAAATATTTTTAAAAATCATATATACAAAACACTCTACCAATGCAAGCATCCTTTCCTTTTGACTTCATTATCCATTTCTGTGTATATATATAAAAGTAAGCCAAAGATCTAGACAGAAGAGGGCATTTGATAGGTATTATTATCATAAACTGAACTGAATTTAAGAGCTCGAGAGAGAACAGACATCAGTCTTTACTCATGCTTGGAATAACGTACACTAAAGTCTTCTGTTTTTTCTTTTCTTTCTTTCTTTTCTTTTCTGTACTGGGAACTAAATTCAGGGATGACCTATACTGAGCTATATCTGCAGTCCTTTTTAAGTTTTATTTTGAGTCAAGGTCTCCCACAATTTCTCAGGCTGGGCTTTAACTTGCAGTCCTTCTGCCCTGGTCTACCAAATATCTGAGATTTTAAGCTTCATCCACCACTTCACACCAGGGTTTACATTTTTAAGAAGGAAGCTGATATTTATTCATACATCTTGGTTAGACACCTCTTACACATTTGTCAAATAGCCTAAATTCTTTGCAAGAATTTGAAGTTGGCTTCTATTGCCTTCTGAAAGCCCAGGAATTGCAGCCAGCCTACCATGCCTACCAAAGCCTTACCTGGGTCTCAGCAGGCAATCCAAAAGGCAGACTGATTAGTAACTAACTGTCATCTCCAGGAAACGATGTCTCCCAGGGGAAGATGTCTCCCAGGGGAAGATGTGCTATGGGCAACAACAGCCTTGTCAATGCCCATCGTATATAAGTTTTCTCAGGGGTCTAGCATTCCACAAAATATTCTCTTTGAATTTCCTTCCTTTCCAAAAGGAAAATGGCCTGTTACAGGTCCTGGGCAATTGCTATAGTAAGTAGGAGAGAGATACCATATTTGGTGAGACACTGTGCAGGGTAAGATGGATTCGTGTACAGTGGAGAGATTGAGTGTTATAAAGATTCCAGCATATGAGGGATTATAGAAGATAACTCCATTCCACAGTTCTCCCTGCACAGCTGGCACCACTGATTTCCTTATATTTGTGAAACAAAGGTGAGGAGACAGATCTTTCTTTCTATTGTAACGGCGTATCAACTAAACCTTCAAAGAATTGTGGCACTTGATTGTTCTAAATTATCCCTCCCACTACCCAGTGAGAATTCAGAATATAAGATTGAGTTTTTGGTGTGCTAAGTTATATAGAAATCAGAGAAAACAGCTTTATGTGTTGATAAAGAAAATAATCTGACATATATGTATATTTTCAGTTTAATGTTTAGGAAGTAGAATTATTGCCTTTTCAATCTGCTTGTTAGTGAGCTATGGGAAAGAAAATAGCAAAAATCATATTGAGAAAAATCCAGTAAAAAAGTGAACAATAAGAGATTTTATACTAATGCATGGTGTTAGAAAACAAAAAGAACAGTCAGACAAACAAACATTCCCTAACAAATGTAGCTGATCTATCATGACCACAAAGAAAGAATCATTTTGTGCTTATATTTCTGCCTTCTTACCCAGATCCCAAAACCACATTTGTGTTTTTAGTTGGAGTGGCTTCTAACTAACCTCTCAAATCCTTTTTCTGGCTGAGGTCCATCATTCGATGGAAAATAGGCAAAGGGAAACCCTAGCCGACAGAAGCTGGTTTGGCAAATCATTTCAAAACTGAGCAAAAATTATGGATTTGGGAATGAGGAAGGGAGTGGGGGAGATGTGGGAAGTGAGACCTGCAAAATAAGATAACTCAGCGCTAGTGGTTCCTAGTTTGGGTAAGTTGAGAAGTCATCTAATTCCATAATAATTGCCTCTGCATATTAAGAAATAAATCAGACTGTAAGGCACCATTTACTGAGCTATTTCTTTAAGTCAGGCATTGAACTAAAGACTCTTACATATATTTTCTCATTGAACTATCACAGCTTTGAAACATACATACTCACATTTTACTGATTAAGACTTAATGTCTGGAGGAATTGAATAATTATCCCAGTGACAGTAGGACAGAGTAGTGGCGGAGTTAGGATTCTCAATTAAGTTTAGAGTCTAACCTATGTTGCCCTCTATGCCTCTCTTTTAAGTGCTAACTTGCAAAATATTGCTATTCGATTTTCATTTTAATTGCTCAAAAGCAATCGTACATTTAGTAGAATCTCAAAAGTATAATCAATATTACATGGTCATTCTGTGTCATTGGATTGATACCTCTTGCATACCAGGACCTGTGTCTGTACTCTCTTGATCTCCAACACCTTCTATGTTGCTCGCACATACAAGGTCCTACAAATATGCCAGGATTAGTACTGCCTTCATGATCTCCACTGATCAGTGTTAAAATTTTTCAGTATCATTCAACAACAAAATCTGAATGGGCTGGTTCATTTTAGGAGTCTTAAATTGTTAGCAGTTAAAGTGGAGTGAAAGGAAAATGAAACTGAAGAGCATAGTTTCAGTTAATGCCAGGCATGAGAAAAAAAAAAAACTGCATAGGGGATGTGGTATATTAGTTTCCTCCTGCTGCTGTAATAAATGACCATGAATTTAGTGACTGAAAAGGCTTGCATTTTTTAGCTTTCAGTTCTGGCCATCCAAAGAGTTCACATTGGGTCTTACTGAAGGTATTGATGGGTCTGTGGTCCTTCTGGAGGTTGTGGGCTGCAGGAGGACTGTTCCTGACAGGACCTTGGCCGCATCAGCTCTTCTCTTCTTGTTTGCAATTCTGACGCAGGTGGGACAGAGAATGCAACATTCTAAGATGAGAGGAAAAGTTAGGAACAGTCTGGGCTGAGTCTCATTCATCCTAGATAGAACGACGTGCTCTGTGGTGCTTGGTCTTAAGTCAGGCAAGCTGTACTGGGGATACATAAGCTAGGGGTGAATTTCAGGATCTCTTGACAGCAGTGCGAACCCCTGCCTATGCAGACATAACTCTATCTGCTTGATGCAACTTTCCTGAGGCTTAGGGTACCAGTTTGCCATGGATTCTAGGCTTCTGCTTATCCTTGCTGCCTATCTATAAGAAATGTGCTTATGTGGTATTGTATCTTGTGAGATGCATGTGATAGGTAGAGAAACTTTGTATAGCAAAGTGTCCAGTTCCTTGCTTTTCCAGCTCTAAAGGCCGCCTGTGTTCTTGGTTTATAATTCTTCCTTCCATCTTTAAAACCATCAACATGAACTGGGCATGGTGGCACATTGCTATAATCCAGGACTCTGGGAGACTGAGGCAGGAGGGTTGCAAGTTTGAGCCCAGTCTGGGCAATCTAGTGACTTAGCAATACTCTGTTGTGAAATAAAAAATAAAAAAGATTGGAGATGTAGCTCAATCCTCAGGACCACTAATGAATGAATGAATGAACTAATTAACTAATAAAGCCATCAACATCATTTTCAAACTCTGACTTCTCCTCCTTGCCTTTCCTTGTAAAGACTGTTGTGGGGCCTATTGGAACACTTGGGAGGATCTCTTATCTCAGAACTCTCACTTTCATCATATTTGTCAAGTCTGTTTTTTCATGCAAAGCAGTGTATTTACTAGTTTAGGGGGCTGGAGAATGGCATCTTCAGAGTGATGTTACTCTGATCTCTTGGTGAGGAGTGCTTAAAGGTGAACAGGGCAGATGTCTACTTGTAGGTGAAGATTTTTGCTTTTCTCTTCTGTGTTTTAATTAACTACAAGCCTACTGAGGTAGGTATTTAAAGGTCTTTCATGATCCTTTTTCTTGTTTGGTGGCAGACATAGAATTTTTTTTTTTTTTTTGAGACAGAGTCTTTCTCTGTAGCCCAGGAAGGCTTGGGCCCTGCTATGAAGCTCAGGCTAGGTTCAAATACAATCCTTCTGCTTCAGCCTCCTGAATGTTGGAATTACATACATCACTTGCACTGCTTCTGATTAATGGATTTAATGGGGAAAGGTGCAGAGGAGGAAGATGAAAGGAAAAGAAGAAAAGAAAGAAGAGGGATGAGTGCACAGAGTGAAAGTGAATATATGGGCATTTTAGGCATACAGTTGATAACTCATAGACCTATTGGCTTCCAAGAATTCATTTTACTTGTCACAATTGTGCCTGAACTTTTAATTTATAGACCACAGCCTTGTACCTGACCAAATATTTAATTGATCAAGTGATTGAAACTGTTATCAAGCACTTTTTTGCCAGAATTCCAAGGGGGATTTAGGCAAGGAGGGTAGCCTGGATGAGGTGAGGCAGTGGAGAGATGAAGCTCCAGGAGAAAACCTGATGGCTTTTGAGGGTTCCCAGGGTGATGGCAGCAGAATGGGAGGGAGTGAAGGGTGAAAGCCTGGCAATGCCTAGTGAAGGTGCTTGTACCCCCTTTCAACTATTTCCTTACTTTTTTCAATTTTAAACCATGAGGGTTCAGAAAATCCTTGTGAAAAGTGGCAGTGTGACTTTAGGCAGAAGCAAAATAGCTTCTGATAATGGAAAAACAAAAAAAGAAAGACAAGAAAAGATAAGAAAAGACGAGAAAAGACAAGAAAAGACAAGAAAAGACAAGACAAGACAAGAAAAGACCAAGAATCCTAACATCAGAAATCAGCAGAAGTTGTGGGGACGCTCTGGACTGGCAGAGGCTGGGAAAGTGTGGGCTCTGAATAATTTACCTAAATATCCAAAGCTACTAAATTACAGTTGAATCTTCTGTGTTTCGGCATAATTTAGCCTCTTGCCTGGTGAAGTCCACGATGGCAAACACTGCAGAGTTCTCATTTTTCTTATCTTTACATCTGCAGCCGGAGAAACTCTGCATTCTTCTTTTCAAACCCAATTGGCCCTGATTAGCTCACAAATTGTAACAGAGTCGTTTGTGTCTCAGACTCTAACAGAAGCATTTATTATTTGCCTTCGTGTATAATTCAAATGAGAAAAGTAATGTCTTTTTAAACAATCAAACAGAAAGGAAACTTAAAGGAGAAAACAATAATTGGACTGCCCAGAATTAATGAACGTTTTAAGTTTCTTTGATAACTTTTCATATACATGTGTGAGTATATGTGTCTTTAACCAAAGGAAACATAATTCAAAGGTCTTCAACTTCTTTTCCTTTAACAACACATTTCCATACAAATACAGATTTATACACATTTCTTAAAATTCTTGTTTAATTTTTTCTGAAATCTATCACATCTATGAAAGAGCAGTCAGAATGTATACGACAGCAGCACCCTAAACTTGATCTGGGGAAGAAGTCTTAGCATAAAGCCCCTAACAACACAACATACTCCAGGGAACATTTCTCTACTTTTTAATTTTGAACACATTAATAACTTATGGAAAAATTGCAAGAATAACCATAAATACTTTGAATACCCTTTATCCAGATTAAATAATTTTTAACATTTTGCTACTTCATGTTTTTCTTTATTTTCCCCTTTTTCTACATGTAATTATTTTTGAGTGAATTGTTACTCAGTAATAGTCTTTACTACTTGAATCAAGGATATTCCTTCAGACATCCACAGTTACGCAATTTATTACTTTGCCATGTTAATTATATATACTCTAGTATGCAGTTCATATTTCAAATTTGCCTATTGTCCTTATTATGTCTATATAGCATCTCCCCATCCCACTAATATAGAATCCAGTCCAGGACAACATTGTTCTTAGTTGTCCTGTCATTTTATTCTATTTTAACATGGAATAGTTCCTTTCTTAACATTAAGAATTTGAGGATAAGCCATTTATTCAGTAAATATTCTCAATTTGAGGCTTTTTTCTTTGAGAAGCTGAATTAAAAGTTTAGCAAAGGATGAACATTTGACAACTGGGTAATTATTAGAAGGATGAAAAAATAATGAACTGGATTATCAATGACTAATTTCACAGAGTTCAAAATATAGAGATTGTCATGGTGGCACACACCTGTAATCCCAGCAAGTGGGAGGTCAAGGCAGGAGGATTGTTCCAAGTTCAAGGCCAGCCTGGGCTACAATGTGAGTTCAAGACCAGCCTGAACTTCATAGTAAAACCCTGTCTCAAAAAGACTATATATATATATATATATATATATATATATAGAGAGAGAGAGAGAGAGAGAGAGAGAGAGAGAGAGATTGCCCATATTTCTAACCATTACAGACACTATTTATTTAAAAAGAAATTCACTGTTATTGAGCACCTACTGTTTGTTAAGAATAATAATAATCTACATAACAATGAGACAGCTAGTACTGCTTCATTACAGAAGCAGAAACCTAGAATAGAAGTGGTTAAATGACTTTCCTGGGATCACATAAGCAATAAATACTGGAGTTGACTTTCAAATTCATGTTTCTAACTTTCATATTCCATTATACCATGGTCTCCAAAATGCTTTCCACCTAGCTTAGTAGTTATGGGTAGTTAATCCCAGCACAAACACTATTCAGAATGATCTGAGAAATAATTGTTCTTCAGAATACTCTCAACTGCAGCTGACTTACCATCAATGGGCTATGTCCTCTTTCTTGAAACATCTTCCTCATTTGGCTTCTAGGATGCTCCACCACATGATTAACTTCATTTCCCTCATATGTAGGTGTAGGAAGACTCAAAGATTCATCTTTGGGTTTCTGCTCTTACTTATCTATTTTTACTTGGTCCGTATCATTCCCATCTGATGTCACAGATTTCCACTACATGCTCAAAAGTTCTAATTTATATCTCTAAGTCAAACCACTTCCTTGGGCTCCCAATTGCACCTAAGCATCAGATTAGCATTTCTCCTTGACAGAAGGCAGGTGTCTCAAACTCAGCAGATTAAAAAATGAGCTCCAGATCCTGTCCACTTTGTCTCTGTTCCCATAGCCTTCCTTGTCTTAGAAAATGACAACTCCAACCTCATAGTTGCTAAACTATATACTTGGAGTCACTATTGACATTGATTTACAACCCTCATTCCAAGCCACAAGTAAACTCTGTTGAACTAAACTTCAAAATACAGGCAGAAGTTGTTGACGTTTTACTGTTTCCCCCATGAGGTCTTCCCTGAATACTCTACTGAAATGCCCCTGCACAAGCCCTCTGTTCTTCTTCTCTAGTTGATTTTTCTTCTAATCATTTAGTACTGCTTAATATGTTATACTTTTCATGGTTTTTAAATTTACTTTATTTATTTACTTATTTGTTGTTACCTCCCTTGCTAAATGGAAGGTCCATGAAGAGACTTTTTGTTTTGCTGATACTGTACTGGGGACAGAACGCAGGATTTTCATAGTGAGCTACATCCCCAGTCCTTTTTCTGTTTTCTGTTTTGAGGCACAGTCTCACTGAGTCACTAAATTGCCTAGTCTGGGCTTGAACTTGGTATCCTCTTGCCTCAACCTGGGATTACATTTGTACACCACCACGCCTGCCTAAGAATTTTAATCTATTCTGTTCACTGCTGTATTCCTAGCACCTAAAACTGCCTGGTATAGTAGGTGCTCAGTAACTATTTTTTAAAATCATGATCATACCCATTGATGGTAAGTCAACTGCAGTTCAGAATGTTCTAAAGAACAATTATGTCTCAGATCTTTCTGAATAGTGTTTGTGCTGGGATTAACTACCCATAACTACTAAACTAGGTGGAATCATGAATGAGTGCCCTGAACAATTCTTTCACTTGCTCATTGATGGATTTTATAAAAAGAATCTTTATTTATCAGAGAACTTTCCAAGTTTCTAGATTAAGAAAATTTCAAGCTCTTTCCCCTTCTAATAGATTGGGACATATATACTGATATTGGTGAATTATATAACTTCTGATTTAAAAAGTAACATAATTTTTGTAGGAAATATGGAATATACAAAAAGGAAATAAAATTAACTAGCAACCCAATCACTACAAGACTGGCAACAATTTGGTATTCTTCTTTCCAGGAACATTTGATTTCAGTCTTATTTTATTTTCAAGTTTCCTTATGCCAATGACAAGGGATGGAATGAACAAACTGAGGAACCCAGAGCTGGCTGTGGTTTCATGCTTCTAATAGAATGTCCTCCTCACAGTTCACTAACAGCCACAAGTACTTCCATGGAATTTTTGGGCACTATTTTCTTTTTCCAAGAAGGCATGATATTATTAGGACATTTAAGTTACCAAACCTTTCACTGGAAGATCTCCTAAAATAACCTTAGGATTCTCAGGAAGTTGAAAGTTTGAAATTAGGAAAATTCAGGTTGGTTAACATTTGACCAAAGTATTGGACTAATAGCCAAAAGCCTACTGGCTCCTCAATTAGAAAATGGAGATGGTGTCTACCTCATAAGTTACTGCGAAGATCATACGTAGTAGTGGATATATGCTTTAAAACTTGAAAAGGGAAATACAAGTATAAAAATGATGATTGTAAATGAAATATGGTAGATGTTTATGGAACAGGCATGTCACCACTTCTAATAAGCCCAAGGCAAAAGTCTAAGCCCACAATCCTAGCAAGATTTCTTATTCCTGCTTTAGAGTATTTAACCATGAGAAGTGTTTTCTTACCAGACTATGGACTCCTGAGTGATAGACAGTTTCTTCTTTTTATGTATTGGTGTGTTCCTATGTTAAAATATTGATTCCTGACATGAAAGATTTTTTAAAGAATCAATTAAAAATATGCCACAGTAAACTGCTGTTAAGTATATTTATACAGAGATAGCAAAACACAGTAGAAAGTGATCTAGCATAAAAGCCAAGGAAGCTGCATCCTAGTTCAAACAAAGTCATTATGGGATGAGTCAGTGTCCTTGCCTGCTAGAGGAAAGGAAGATACCTAAGGTCCTTCCCAGCTCCAAAATTCTCTGAACTTTGACTCTAGTGATGATAGATGAAGTGTCTGGTGAAAGTACTTTTTGAGAAGAGGTATTGAGTAAATCATTAACTTAATATACACTTGCCTTAAAAAATAAGGTTCAGTTCGGTACTGTAGGATAATATTTGGAATTTGTTAAATCATTAACAGTCAGTTGTTTACAGTTTAGAATGTAACAATACTCTTTGATGTTCCCTAATTATCTTGCATGTTTTAAAATGAGTTCTGAATCACTTCCCTGCCTAATTAAGCCTCATTGAAAATTTGTTGAATTTTAAAGAAACATTTGGTTTGCAAAAATAAGTCATATATTCAGTAACCTTCAGTCTCACAAAGGATCCATAAAACACTTTAAAACAGTGAAGTAATGTGAGTGAGACATGTCTTGAACTAGAGAAGGGAAAATTTAGTATTTTTCAGACTACTCTCTTTTTGCTCACAAATTTCTGCTGATAATATGTATTCAATTATTTTTAATGGTCCATTTGCTCTTCTGCTTGAAAGCCCATAAAAGATCTATAAACCCTAAAAAAATTAAATTGCTTAGGAAATCATGAATAAATCATTCCGAGGTAAAGTTAACAGGTTGAAGTCACAAGAAAAAAGAAATAAAAATATAATGATGTGTTTTCATAAAGGGACAAGTATCATTCAACATTTATCTCTTTCTGCTAATCAACATGATTTTGTAACCATTTATTTGAGGATATGCACATAGAATAATGTCTTTAAATTGGGAATCCTGACTTTTATACATTGTTAGTACATAAATTGGTGGAAACAAATTCTTTACCTATCACATACAAGTTTAATTACATAGATGTACAAAACTAGATGCTTATTTAAAATTGTTTATACTAGTAAAAGACTAGAAATGACCTTTGTTCATATATATGGGCATGGGAGTTGACAGGTTAAATTAGGTCATTATCATTCCAAAAGATACAATATAGTTGTTAAAAAGACTTGTATCTTAATAAATTTATTTCTAAAATTTTTACCAAGTTAAAAAGGAAAGGTCAACAGCTACGTTTCCATTTATAAACATATGATATTTATCTGTATACAACATTATCTCAATAAAAATACACAGGAAATTGTTAGTAATGGTTCCCTTATTTAAAAATATATACTTTTATTTAATAGATTTCATAGCGAAGTTGACAGAAAGGTACAAAGATTTCCCATAAGTCCTCTGCCTCCCATATATAGTAGCTTCTGAGGTTAACATCACCACCAGAGTCGTATATTTGTTATGATTGATGGATTTACATTGACATTTAACTACCAACCAAACCTCATGGTTTACTTGTGGCTTCCTTCTTGCTGTTATACCTTCTGTGGGTATTATGACATTATTCATTGTAATACTAACAGAATATTTTCATTACATATTTTCTTTGCCCTAAAATTCCTCTGTGTTCCACCTATTAATTTCTTCTAGGATGCACCAGCGAGTTTCCCTGCTCTTAACACAAAGCTATAGAAAAGACTTTTTTCAAGCTTTTTCTATTTCATGTCTGAGTATGAGTCTTAGAACTTCTGCATATTTTGTTATTAGCCAGAAGGTGAAGTCAAGAGTGAATGGGGGGGCATGAGTCTTCAATGGCATCATTGACCAGAGGGACAAATTTATCTTGAAGCCTTGCTGTACTCCTTATTTTGCACTAGGATGGAGTGCATTATTCATGCCATGCTAAATAACCCGTGATACCCAAGTCTCAGTAGCTTAAAGTAGAAAATATTTAAACCTTGCTCATACTAGATTTCCACTGTGGTTCTTCAGAGGGCTGATCTGGATGTCCTGGTTACTGAGGGATGCAGGCTGATGACACCTCTTTTGTTTAGTGTGCTTACCTTTGGGTGCTGTGGGAAGGAAATGGAGACATGGTAAACTATAGATAAGCATTTAAAGGCTTCTAGATCATTTAAAGAAAGTGATGCATATGCTTCTGTTTTGTGTGTATATGTGTTACTGAGGACTTCATCCTGAGCTGCATCCTCAACGCTTTTTACTTTTTATTTATTTATTTATTTTTTTTGAGACAAGATCTCACTAAAGTGCTGAGTTGCCTAGATTGGGCTCAAACCTGCAATCCTACTACCTCAGCTTTCCAGGGTGCTGGGCTTACAAGCATGTAGCACCATGCCGGCATGACTTTTGCTCAAATTTCACTGTGCACAGCTATCTGTAACCTAAATGGGTGGTGTGGCACATTTGTACCATGTTCCTGGAAAGTAGAAGCAGTCAATGCCAAGTTGGACCAAAACTAAGGCCAGAAAAATAGTTAAAAATCGATGCACATATGGATTTTCCAAATTTAACCCCGAAAATAGAAAATACATCTTTTCAGCTGCTCCTGAGTATTCCTCAATGTGTATGTTTAGTCAGTTAAAACAAAAACTCAGTGAGCTCCAATATGTAGAAACAAGGCAACTAACATTGTGATATAATGACATAAAATTATCAATTACAAAGTAATTCAAGAGAAAAATTCCTTCACTTAGATTTTAAAAGGTTCTCATTTAAACAACTGCTGGGACAATATATAATAAACTAAGCTCAGAATTTCTACAAAAAAACAATAATGAGAATGCTAAATATTCAAGGATATCAAATATAGCAAAAACAGTCTTTAGAGAAACATTTGATAACTTTCAATATGATAATCCAAAGGTTAAAAAACTAATAAACTCTTAGTATCTGGCTGTAAAAGAAAAAAACTGAAACAAAGTATATAAAAGATTTAACAAAATAATTAATGATTTAGAACTTAGGAAATATAACCCTAGTATTAAAAATGTGAAAATTTTTTAAGTTGGGCATGATACACATGCCTGTGATCCTGCTACTTGGGAGGTTGGGGAGTGAGCATCCAAGTTCAAGGGTAACCTGGACAACATAGAGAGAGACCTTCATCTTATAAGTAGAGGGAAGGAAGGAAGGAAAGAAGGAAGGAAGGAAGGAAGGAAGGAAGGAAAGAAAGAAAGAAAGAAAGAAAGAAAAAGAAAAGGAAAGAAAAAAGAAAAGGAAGGAAGGAGGAAAGAAAAAAGGAAACAGTAATAAAATAGACAAGATACTATGCAAGCTAATCAAAAAGTGGATTAAAGACATACATTAAAAGAATTGTATAAAGAAATACATAGTATAAAAGAAAGACAGAAACAGGAAATTAAAAGAATCATAAGAAATCTTCATTCAGCTTCGTGACAGTATATTTGAAAATTTGGAATAACTTTTATGTGACAAAATATACCTAAACTGACATCAGAAGAAATAGATACATCTAAACAAAATTATTTCCTTAGAAAAAATAGAGGAAAAAAAATACAGTTCCTTATTGCCACTTTTTGAGGCAGTTCTGGAGAACTGGCTCAAAACTGGCAGTTCATGAGAAAGTCCTTTCTCATGAGTGCCATTACAAGATGTGATTTTTAAAAAATACAATGGATGTTGCCGCTAAGTGCTGAGGTCTATTTGCATCTACATATACAGTTACACTAAACTTTCAAAGGAAAAAACATCCTAGTGCCATTTAGACAGTGCATCATATTTTTTTTAAAAGTACCATTCCAAAATATATTTATAAAGCAAATATGATGTTGTTTCCAAAATCTGGCAAATTGTAAATAACAGGTGGAGTGGTGGAGAAGGGTATAAACCAATCTGACATCTAAATATTGATGCCAAATACCTATCTGAACTCCAGAAATACATTTTAAGTCTATGGCATCATTAGCTTTGGGAGATTATTTTAAAAATAATCATAGTTTGGTATTTAAAAGTTCCTAAATTAGAGGAACTGATTTTTTTAAAAAATCACATCATCTAAAAATGCTGAACAAGCACCTGCCAGAAAGTGACAATAATGTTTTACAATAACACTCAAATACATAGGCAATAGATGAATACTTCCTTACTATGATATAAGTGTGTGTTTCAGCCTGGAAACTCACACTTCGATTACTGGGAAACATTTAAGACATTCCAGCTGAATTCAGGAGGATCTAACTTTGAAAAGGCAATTCCCCATCACCTTTCTGCTGTGACTTTGTAAGGAGGTAAGAGTGAATTGAAATCAAAAGGTTGGAAATTTGGAAAAGAAGCGATGAACTATCCATCAACATAAGAACTGGTAAATCTTGGAATAATCGTATAGGTGAATACTACAAGGGTTGATCCAAAAAATGAAGTGTACTTAAATTTAAAAATATTACAATAAAAAACACATTGTCATTCATCTCCCTCAAAATCTGCATACTTCAAACACACTTATTCCATTTGTTTGCCCCTTTCTGAAGCAGTTCCTTTTTCATGAATATCTTTATGAGGTGTTCTAAAAAATGCAGTGGATGCTATTGTTGAGTGCCATCCAACAGAAAAGGAGGCTCATAAAAACATAATGATGCGTCCTTACCTACCTTATTCATTGGCTCTGGTACTGTGTTACTTCTGGTTCTTCACCAAAGTCAAAATGACTATGAAAAGTAAATGTTCCCAACTGGTTCAGAACATTGAAGTAGTTTTAACAGTGCCAATAAAGATATTCACAAAATGTAGTCCATAAAACTGTGTCAGAAAATGGCAAGAACAATGGGATAAATGTGTTCAAAGTGAGGGAGTATTCTGTGGAAGATTAATGGCCATATGTCTTTTACAATAATAAATATAAAAATTAACATTCATTGCATTTTCAGTCAAACCTTGCATACACCATGAAAATAAATGCTTGATAGCTGCACAATTTACATGGTAGATTCTAAAAACAATACAAAGTAGCAATAATAAATAATACACAGAAGAGTAAATAAGGTAAGATTCTATACACAAATCAAAACTATAGCATTCAGCAATGCAACCATATAGTTCTACAGAGGATAACTCTGTGAAATTCAGCTGAGTGGTTATTTCAGAGAGTAGTGAGGGGGAGTGAGTTAGATGGGCACAAAGTGATTGTCCTGAGTAATGACAATTATCTATTTCTTAAACTGGCTGATGGACAGGTAAGTTTTCTTTTCCTGTATTACTAGTTATTGAACTCAGAGCTCTGGACATGCTAGACAAGAACTCAGTCACCGGGCTACATTCCCAGCCCTTTCTATTTTGATACATGGTCTCACTAAATTGCCCAAGCCGGCCTCACCTTAGGAATTGTCTGGCTCAGTCTCCCTGTTACTCAGGATTACAGGGTTGTGCCACCACAGCTGGTTTACTGTTATTCTTTAAGCTATACATTCCTTATATACTCTTGATATGTGATATTCTCACAACTAAAGCAAACTAATTTTTATATTTTTTGCATCTCACTTAAAAAGAACTTATATTGAATGTGGACTTTTTGATGTCATAGTACTTTGACATTTAAAATATCAAAATAATAAGAAATCAACATATGTGTCCCCTGAACTCAGGACAGACTTAGGCAGGCACTAACACAAAGATAATTTAATTGTGCAAATAATTGTGATGGATATCTCGGATTTCTAAGAGCTGAGTCATCAGCCAAGGAAAAGAGAATTAACAAAAGAACAAGAAAAAGTCAAACAAGAAATTTAAAGGTTAAATAGGTGTGAATAAAAAATATTGTCACTAAAAATGAAAACCAGAAAATCTATTAAGAATCATAGACTTACCCTTAGATTTTTTTAGTGAGCCTTTTACTTTTTTAAAAATTTATTTTAGAGAGAATAAAATCAAGCAGAATAAAACAGAAGAAAGCCAATCAAAACAAGAAAGTGTAAGTGACACAAGATTTCAAAACAAGGTAATAGGAAATCAACAATGGTTACTATAATGCCTATTGTCTTCAAAAAGCTGCCTTCAGACATAGTAAACCTTCAGACATAGTAAAATCAAACAAAACAGAAACAGAATAGAGCCAATAAAACAAAACAATGAATGCAATACAGAATTTCAAAACAAGATAATTGTATATCCATAATGGCTACCATAATACATCTTGTTATGTTTTAAATAGCTGCCCATGCCATCAGATACAACAAAATCAAACAAGATAAAACTTGACCAAAAAAAAAAAAAATGAGAATGATACAAGATTTCAAAACAAGATAATAGGGAATTAACAATGGCCACCACCTTCAGAAGGAGATCTCCCATACGTGATTTATTGCGTATTGTTATTCTCTGAATAGATGATCCGACTTTAGGTCTTTAGGTCTACAAAGTCAATGAAACACTAAACACTAAAAGCATTACCTGGTATTTTACCTCACTAGCTATCATTGCAGGCTGTGTTTTCTAGATCAGTGGATCTCTCATATGGAGAGGGAGAATGTTGGCTCTTCTTTTCTCCCTGACTGCACGCCAGAAGGGGCTGGCATCTAGCTCACCTCCAGTTAGCATGTGAATGGCATGGACTCACAGGAGGTCTTAGCTTCTTGTTGACTTCTTGTTCTCCTCCCCCACAGTCTGAAAATGGTGCTGACTCACAGGTGAGGGCTAGTGTCTGGCTCTCGCCCAGTCAGCTCACTCATGACACCAACTCACAGGAGATCTTAGCTTCTTGTTGACTTCTTGTTCTCCTTCCCCACAGCCCACAAAATGGCACCTACTCACAGGAGAGGGCTGGTGTCTGGCTCTCCCCCAGTCAGCCTATGCACGGTCAAAGCTTTTTTCTTTTTAACTTTTCATCCATAAATATTGTAACATGTTTATCTAAAAAAAAT
This sequence comes from Dolichotis patagonum, assembly GCA_004027295.1. NCBI lineage: Eukaryota > Metazoa > Chordata > Mammalia > Rodentia > Caviidae > Dolichotis > Dolichotis patagonum. The sequence continues at coordinate 19,871 of PVJX010022594.1, forward strand.
AAGAACTCTTTTTTATATGTTGCAATTAATTGGTGTACTATGTAAATCTCTTTTAATCTACATTTTCCTTTCATTTTTATTTAAGTTGCAATTTATTTATTTTTTGAAATACAGACTTTTTCCCCTTTAGACTTATTCGAAATTTACTTTTGTTGGTAGTGTCACCATGGTATTATTTAATGTGTTCTGTTGTTTGTAGTTCAATAATTAGTGGGTTGACCTGAGGAAGCTGTCCTCAAGTGGTGAATGTGGACCACAGGCCTAGCCTACTACTTACTAGAAATTAAAACTATTAAGAATCACCCTACGCCTAAGAAATCAGAAACTGGCTCTGCAGACTATTAATCTTATTTCACAAGCCTTTTGGGTAATCCTGGTTCTGCTGTTATTTAAGAATGACTGACCTAGAAATTTTGCCTGGGTCAGTTTTGGTATTTTTTTGGCAAGACTACTTACTTCATAGTAGTGATCTGTTCCTTTTAAAAGCATATAATATCTGGTTATCTTTTCTTTATGGCCAGTGATGCTCAGTGCTGAGATCTATTAATACATTAAAGGTTCTTTTATGTATTACATGAATCATTTCTATAAGAAATTGCTCTTATTTACATTTTAGTAAGCTAGTGTCCCCAAACAAGTTCAAACCCACTGGGTTTAAAAAATAGTGCAGCAAAATGTCAGAATTCCGATTTACATTCAATTCTTAATATTTTGTAGCTTTTACTATTACCTTTCTCCCTCTTTCTCTCCCTCTCTCTCTCTCTCTCTCTATATATATATATATAGATAGATAATATTGCTTTCAATATTTATATATATATACATATACATATATATACATATATATATATGCAACTTACAAGCAACTTACAGACATCATGACCTTTTCCCTTAAGTAATAAAGATAACCTTCAATAAAACCATCAAAATAATTTAATACTGAGTCAATAATGTCAAATATAGAATCCACCTTCTGGTTTCTTCAAGTGTCCCCAAAATATCTTTTATTAGAGTATTGTTTGATCTAGGATCAAATAATAGATTGTATATTATATGTGGTCATATGCCTGTTTGAGTTATTTGATCTAGAATAATTTCTTTTCTGTTATCTTTTATAGTTTTAGCAATTTTGAATGATCAGAGCTAATTGCTTATGGAAATATCACATAAGTTGAATGTTTGTTTTCTTGTGAATATGTACAGATTAAAGATTTTTGTGATAATTACATATGTTATGCTACATACTTCTAATAGTATCTATTCAAGAATCATATCATAACAATTTGCTCCATTACTGAGGATGCTTATTTTTTTAAAATTTTTCTAAAGAGTGTTAAATTAACATAACAAAACAGAACAAAGACGATCAGAAGAAAACAATGTAAATGACACATATTTCAAAGCAAGACAACAGGAGATCATCACTGGCTACCATAATGTTTCTTGTTTTCTTTTAAATAGTTGTCCATATCTTCACACACAATGAATTCATACAAAACAAAATTGTATTAAACTGATCAGAACAGAGTGATGAAGGCATTATAGGCCTTCAAAACCAGACAATAGGAAAATCAACAATGGCTGCCATATGTCTCTTGTTCTCTTTAAAACAGCTGTCCGTACCTTCATGTATGTTGAAATTGAACAATACAAAACAGACTAAAATCACTCTGAACAAAGAATAGTGGCATTACTTGATTTCACAGCATGACGATACAGGATCAACAATGAATAACATAATGTGTCTTTTTGTTCAAAGTAGCTGCTCATTTCATCATGCATTATATAATCGATTTTCGTAAACTGTTTAGGGGAAGTTCTATGCATGCATAAGTCTCTACATGTGTACCATGTGGACACTGTTAAAGTGGTTAACTGTCAGATTTTTGCATTGTAAAAGAAAGAAAATTCATTTTAGAAACTTAATTTTATGTATCTCAATTAACCACATACAATGAAAAACGAAGTAAATTGTCATTGTCACGAGATGGATTTAAAATCCAGTTTATAACTTTCTAGGCAGCATTAATTAATGTAGAATATACTCTACTTTGTTTTTTCCAAGCCATCACACACTTCACTCATGAGTTCTTTGCTCAGAAAAAAAATTTCTATTAATTTAAAATTTCTATTCTTGTTCTTTTGTCTGTGGTAGATACATGCCTAATAATGTGAATATTTACAGTCTCTTTCCTAAAAAAATTGCAAGAAGACTAAATTATTTCAGGTTTTAAGTTAAAAGAGAGACAAAAAAGAATTTTTACTTATATTCTCAGAATGTGTTATACACACATAGAAAGAGGGAGTAGATTTTCATCCTTCAGAGGAAATAGTCTCTCTTTGAATTCTCAATATTCAAAACCAAAATTCTTTCCTTCACTATGTGTATGTTTCAAGTAATTTTTGTTATGACTAGGAAGGAAGACTATTTTTGTGTATATTGTTGTAGTGGGTACAGCAAAATGATTCCCTTATTCTACATGGGGCGTTGGAAAATGTCCCTGCTTTTGCTTGACTTTGATGTTTGAGGACCATTCTCTGGCCACTTTATTAATCACATCATTTCAGCTGTAAGTTTATTTGGATTTCCAACTTTGCCCCGCTTTTTCCTTGGGTGTTTTCCTTACTCATCTTTCTCTTTTCAACCCTTCTTGAGTGCTGTGTGTGCAAGAACACATGAATGCATATCATAGGAAAGAAAAAAATGGTTCCTTTCAATTGGATTCTTGCCAAGAGTGTTCAGAATAGCAATATATTCAAGTATTTGATAACCTTAGTTTGAAACGATTTTATTAATATCAACTATGCTAACAAAATGCATATTTAATAATATTTAATAATGAAATGCATATTTAATAATATTTAATAATATGCATATTTTATAAATGCATATTTAATATAATAATTGGTAAAATTAATCTTTACAGGGTTGATAAAAGCAGTACTTATAGCCGGACAACCTTACCTCGTACTTCTGTGCTATATAAAAGCCTTGCCTAGAGCAGAGTGCCCTCAAGAAAAGACTTACAAGCTCCCTCTTCCAAGGAGAGACCTGTTCCTTTAAGCCCTTCTGACACTTCCTCTTCCATTTTCCACACACTGTAATTTTTACCACCTCATTCTGTGGTCTTCTGGGCATTTTGTACGTTTGTAGCCCAGCCTTTGAAATTACAAGCCCAATTATTCTTTACTGAAGGATATTAGCAGAGTCTTTTCAAATAGAGTGTATTATTTGGCTCATGATGGTATTTTTCATGCCCCATTGCAATTTTAGACATGGCAGTGGAGAAAGGAAATGTAACAGGAAACGATTCGGGGACAACCATGGGAGGCTTAGGAGCAGTTCCGTAGAACTTAGCACCAACCACCAGTGTGTTGGAAGGTATGGGCTGTGGGCCTGGGACCTTGCTGCTTTGGGAATCTCAGTGTACTAGCATAAGGTCTATCAATAGGCTGATGGCGGAGGCATTACTCAGGTTTCCAACACCGACACCCAGAGACCATTTAACTGTGAGAAGCCACTCCCTGGGACCCCACAGGGCGGCTCACCTCCCCTCCAGCAGCAGCTTTCAGTCCTGGCAGTGCTCTTGATCTGCATGTAACTCCAGTGTTTGCTCAGCTGCTGTGGGTCTCCTTGCCCAAGCATCTGGCCAGGAAGAACCACGTGACTGCTGTCACCAATAACATTCCTTGCTTCTCCAAGGCGGTAAACACACTTAATTCTATGGGTGTGAAAAGCATAAATTTTTTATTTTCTGAGTTGGTAAATACGCCCATTGATAAGCGTTCCCCGGACTTTCTAATTTTCAGTCAGAGGTGAATCATTCTTCAAGCTATCCTTTTAAAAAGAGCCATGAACATTTAACTGTATTTTATTCTTAGCAGCCTCTTAAATTTTTTTTAAAGAAAAGTTCTCATGATGCAGTATAAAAGTAAAAAACAGTTCCCACTGTCTCCAGGCTTAGGCCACTGCTATCTTTATGTTTTTCATATTTTTTTGGTCAAAGTCACTGGTCACACATAAAACACTAGTCACTAGTCACAACAAAAAAAGGCTTGATTTTTGTTGAGAACAAAAATCGCTGTCAACAAAAATGGAATAAGTCCCTTTGCTTGTATCGTGAAGTTTAGTTCCCTTTGTAGAAAAGATAGTCTGAGATTAGCATATCAGCATGATTGCAAATAAGACAATAAATTATACAGAACTTTCTTATCAATTCTTGTCATTTTTTATCAAACAGAAAAAGCATTACTGTAAAGAATAAATCTTGGTTTATTTCCTCAACAGAATTTAAAAATGAGAGCCATACTCTGGCTTATTATGTTTGCTTATCACACATGAAAGTATAAAAATAGTTGCTATGTCATGATTTAAATGAAGCAAAGATAAATTTCTAGGGTGAGGAGTAAGGTGATTTACAGGTCATGTTTAAACTAAAAAGTGATAAAAATCACCAGCCTGTGATTTATTTTTAAGCTCAGAATGAAATTTAGGCCATTATTCAGGGGCAGATATTGAAGATAAATGAACTACCTAAATGTAGTGTGTGTTCCTGAATGGTCACCATGCACCAGAGAAACCTTTTGGCAATTCTCACCTCTGTCTGGAACACAATCAGGAAGTGTTTAGCCAGGCATTGTGGTGCTTGTCTTTAATCTTAGTGCATAAGAGATTGAGACAGGAGGATTCCAGAGAGTTGAGGTTAGCCTGGCTTAATGAGAGCTCATTTCAAAAAAAGAAAAAAAGAAAAGAAAAAGAAAATCCATTTGTTTATTTGTTTTTTTAAAGCCACTCAGCCGTGTGGGAAGGTATCATCCATGTAGCAGTTTAACCTTACACTGTGTACATGCACCAGCCCATGTGTGTGTACATGCGCCAGCCCAGAGTGACTGAATAGTAGCATTACAAGTTCATCTTGGGACAGGCACATTTAATGTTACTTAACAGGAAGTCTAGTGGTGGCTATGCTTTTGTATGTTGGAAGAATATCAAATAGGAATTAACTTCTCTACCAAAAATGGGAATTTAGATCTTTCTTTGCAACTGTGAAAATGGTCATCCTGATGACCTCAGGCTACACTCACTGAAACCTGTCACAGAACTGTGTGATAGTGACAAGTGGTCTGGACAGTCATTCCAAGTGTCACAATACCCCAAGAATGGAGAGATAGTTAACAGGAAGCACTGCAAAGTATAAAGCATACTGTACAATTTAAGATTTATATGGTATTCTTTGTAGAATACTTCTTTGGTCTTTCCTTAAAAATCACTTTGTCCTTTTCACAAAATCTGTCTATCATCACACACACACACACACACACACACACACACACACAAACAAACACACATGCACTCATGTCATGTATTTTGGTTCCCAAATTTCTGTGCTGTCATTAACAGTTTAATGTTAGCTGGGCACAGTGACCCATGATTGTCATCTGAGCTAACTGGGCAACTATAGTCAGAGAATGTGAGTTTAAGGCCTGCTGGGGTAACACAGCAAAACTCCATCTCAGGAAACAAAGCAAAATTCCAAAAAAACTCTGATTTAAGTGTGAGAAAGATAGTCTAATGTCTTAAATATGGTATAGACTTCTCTTTCAACCAGATTCATTTCATATGGAGCATATTAGAAAAAAACATGGCATCACTGTTCTTTTAGGTGCTGAAATGACTAGGTTACCTGAGGCACTCCTCTTTTTTAAGAGAGAGAGAAGGGATAATTCCCCAAGTCTCCTAGTGCACCAGGAAGGAGCAGGAGCAAAAATGGTTCAGCATGTCCATTGTGGCTGGATCTCTGCACAACAGGAAGCTGCTGACATCCTATACTACGAAGCAATTTTGGAAGGGGCAATGTTGTCCTGCCAGGATGACTGAAGTTGCTCATAGTAAAAAGTACAACAGCACCAGGAAACACACCACAGTAAATAGTAATCTGCTGGTAACATGACATATATGTAGCTTCTCAATACAGCTTTTTTTTTTCAATACAGTTTTTTAGTACAGAGAAAACTATAACACTAGGAAGATGTTTTGATGGCAGACAGACAATGCTAGCAAGTGTCCAATGACTAGATTAAGGACAGGAAAATCTTCAAAACCAATTATGTTGTCAGGTAAGTTGGTATAGGCCCGGACACCTTAGTGAGATCTTGTCTCAAAATGCAATAAAAGGAGCTGGGGATACACCTCAAAGGTAGAACACTTAGCCAGCATGCATAAGGCCCTGGGTTTAATTCCCAGTGTTGCCAAAGGCAAAACAAAACACTTAATCATGTGAAATGTATTACACAGGATATTGGGAAGGCACTGAGCTTTAGAAAGTTGGGATTGCCAAAATAGGTATCAGTAATAAGCGCAGAATATTATAGCAGCAAGCAGAAAATATGTTAATTGCACACTTAGCTTAGAACAAGTTTTAGCTGGGCAGGTGTGGTGGTGCTCACCTATAATTTTAGCACTCTTGAAGATGGGACAAGAGGTTATTCATGGTTTATAGCCCTGGTGGGTCTAATTTACTCACTTATACTTTTTTTTGAAAGTAGTAGAAATATAACAGAACAAGACAGAACCAAGCCAATTGAGACAGTGCAGTGAATTTGGTACAGAACTTCATAGCAGGTGACTGGGATAACAGTAATAGATACCATAGTATATCTCATTATATTCAGAATAGTTGTCTAATCAATTAGGTATAGCAAAATCAAACCAAAGACAGAATATTATAAAATCAATAGAAAGAGAATATTGAATAAAGCAATTAATCATAATGAAACAAAACTGAAAACAACACTTGCTTTCAAAGAGAAGATAGAGGAGACCCCCTCCCCATATTTGCTATATTGCATACAGTCTTCCTGCCAAGAGATGCTCAGACCTCTGTCCCCAGTTGCTAACAGGGGTGGGGTGGGGTGGGGTGGGGTGGGATGTTTGATTCCAAGCCCGTGCACCAGTAGGCTCAAGAGACACTCCTGGGTCTCCTCCTGGCTCATGCCAGAAGAAGGTGCTTACCAAGAGGGCAGGCGAACTGCTTCTTTGTGCAGTCTCCTGGATTCTACCATGGCCATGGCCTGATCTCGGGGGCCACTCGCTGGTTCTCCTCTTGGCTCATGCTAGAGGAAGGCACTTCAATTTACTCACTTATATAGGACAAGAGTTTATCAGTGTTTTCCCACAAGGCATTTCAAATAATCCTTTCAATCACTTTTGAAGTAAGCATTTTAATTATAACTATACATATTGCATTAATTCATTTATTAAATCAACTAATATTTTTTGAATACCTAGCATACTCTAGGCTGGAGATGCTACTTTGTACAAAAGAAGTATGAGGTTTTTTTTGACTAAAACAATATTATTCAGGCTTAATTGTAAGTTGGTTCTTTGTGATAAATAAATGGGTTTTGGGTTACAGTTTGGACATTTGTCTCTAAACAATTTGCCATCACTGTTAGGGGAATATTTATCTATCTGGAAGTTAAGGGGGTATCAAGGTATTTGAAAAAAGATGTTTGTAGAAGCAATTTTCTTTAAGAGGACCATCTGAAGACAAGTTGCTAGCATTATTTAAGTACATATCTGGAAAATTTCATAGCTAGAGTGGATATATGTTGAGGTCTGAAATTCAATTCTGTCCAAACTAAGATTATCCTTGAAGATTTGTTGCAACAGGGCTTCATTCATAATAATCTTACATAGCTCCTGATTTATATTTTAGTATTATTACAAACCTACATTACCATTCAGGAGCTAGTGTTATACCTTCAGACCATTCATAAAGCCAGATTGAAGATTTCAGAAACATAAGGCCTAGGAATGTTAAGAGCCAACTCCAGTGTCCTGGTGCTGAATAAACCCACAACTGAGCTCAGACTTGCAAAATGCAGCCCTGATGCAAGGAGGTCAAGCATATCTCCCAGATTTGCAGAGTAAGCAGGGATCATCATCCAGGAGCAAGAAGCCTTAGTTAAGCAGGATGGGGAAGAAGCCAGCAGAAACTCTCCCGCAGCCTAGTAAGACCTCGCACAAAAGAACTGCATCTCTAACCACACAGTTTACATTCCAGTGTGGTCTATTTGAGATCAAAGTGTTGTTCCTGGGGATGCTCACCAGAATAGCACAGTTTGACAATAGCAGGCATTTTCTACCAAGACTCAATCATTCCTGGCTGCTGAATAGACTTAACCATAGTACCTAAGAGGCCTGAAGGAGATAATGAGGCTACATCAGTGACAGTTAAAGACAGCTAACTGCCACATGGTCACATCCCATATTTTATCAAATATTTTGGAGTAATCTTTTGTCTCTCCTTCTCCTTTACCCCTGATATTTGGTCCAAGAGCTTGTAGTTGGTATAGTGTGGTGGTGGTGCTGGTTGTGCATGCATGTGTGTGTAATGCATACCACCAGCCCCTTTGCAGATGAGTGAAGCATATGGAATCTGTCTCAAAATAGTCCTTCAAAATTGCTAAACAGTATTAAAAGGTACCCAAATATGATGAAATACAATCAACAAAATGTTAAAAGCACATTCACGTTATGGTGGTTATGTGTTTCTTCATTAACGTACTTAACATTAAAATGTGGGATGGATCTACAGTTACATCCTTTCAAAGTAGTGATGAACATAGAAGATATTTTGAGATGCTGGTACACTGTAATGTGAAATGAAAATATTTGTGATCGCTTTTTTTTCAGTCCAGGAGGCTGGGACCACACATGGGGACTTTCAGCCATCTGGCACTGGCCCAGGGAGAGTTTGAGACCAGTGCTCCCAGTGGTTGAGTTCCCATCCAACTCCCTAGGACACTAGACTGGGTCGTAGAGGTTTTGAGGGCCTCAGTGCACCACACCCAGTGGCCTTCTTTCAGTCCAGGAGGCCGGGACTGCACAGGGGACTTTAAGCCTTCTGGTGCTGGCCCAGGGAGAGTTTGAGAGTCAGGACCACAGGAGGTGAGTCCCAGTGCCCCACTGCTGGCCCGGGGAGAGTGTGAGGCTAGTACTCCCAGTGGTTGAGTTCCCACCCAACTCCCTGAAACACTGGACTCAGCTCGGGAGGTTCTGCAGGCCTGACTGGGCCAAGCACAGCGACATTCATTCAGTCCCAGGAGCTGAGGGCACAGGAGATGATTCCCAACACACCCAGGGAAAGCTTTGGAACACCACCCAAAGCAAGCAAATATAGGAAAATGACAAAAGGAAAGACCAAAAAGGCAATCTCGAAACTCCAGCCCATCCCAAGAAAGTCTAGGAGCCATGTACATAAAAGAAAATAGAAGCCATACACCTGAAATGACTGAAATGATACCAACTGAAATAAAGAAGCAAATCGGGGAAGAAATGGAGAAACTCAAATCATAAATAATTTCCCAGGTAAAGGAAGAAATGATAAAATTAGTGAAAGAAACAGTGAACACATCTAGTGAAGACACAGTTAAAAAATTAGAGGAACAAACCAAACAGAATCCCTGAATTAACACTATAAGAAACAAACAGAATGCATGAAGCAGATTCAAAGACATATATAGGAAATCAAAAATTCTATTGAAAGTTACCAAAACTGCCTCAACAAAAGTGAAGATAGAATTTGAGACCTCAAAGATAAGATTGCAGTTAGTGAACAGGAAAAGAAAGATCTTTTAAAAATCACAAGGAATCAGGGAATAACAATTCAACAGCTGCAAGATGATGCAAAGAAAAATAACATAACATTAATAGGGATAAATGAAAAAGAAGGGGACAGCCCAGATGATATCAAGAGGCTATTTACAGAAGTGATAGCTAAAAATTTCCCAAACATGAGAATGGAAACTGACAAAGGGATTAGTGAAGCACACAGAACTCCAAATAGCCATAACAAAAATAAAACTACACCCAGACATATAATAATCACAATCCCAGAAATCCAACATAAGAACAGAATACCAAAAGCTGTTGGAGAGAAAAGACAGATCACCTATAAAGGAAAACCTATCAGAATCACAGCAGACTTCTCAACACAAACAATTAAGTCAAGAAGAGCATGGAGTGAAGTCTTTCAGATCCTAAAGAAAAACAACTTCCAACCCAGACTGATGTACCCTGCAAAATTGTGCTTCAAAATGGATGGAGAAATAAGATACTTCCATAACAAAGAACAGCAGAAGAACTTCATGACCACCAAACCAACCTACAAGGAATACTGAAGGACATTCTAGATACACATAGGATAAAACCACTAAGCAAGGCAGACAATGAAACAGAATGGAAAGGTAAAGATATAACAGCAGAAAGATAACATGTCAACAATAAGCCAATATATAACAGTTATAACCATTAATGTAAATGGCCTCAATTCACCAATCAAAAGAAAGAGACTGACAGAATGGATCAAGAAACAACATCCAACCATATGCTGTGTACAAGAAACTCATCTAACCCAAAAGGAACTCAGACTGAAAGTCAAAGGATGGAAAACAATACTTCATGCAAC
>PVJX010022595.1:0-30363 GCA_004027295.1 Dolichotis patagonum
GGTGAGGGAGGAGCTGGTGGCAGGACTGGACAGCGTGGCTGGAAGGGAGGGGGAACAGTCAGAGCCGCCTTGGCTTGGGGCGTGGTGTGTCTGCCAGACCAGGTGTTGCCTGGGAAAGACCTGTCGATGTTGGTCATCGAGGTCTGCACACAGACAGACACACAGACCCACAAAGTGCGGGGCTCTGGCAGGGCTTGGGAACACCGAGCTGATGGATTGCGGCTGGGAGCTGAGGCGCAGACAGGACAAGCACTGTACCACAGAGCCACATCCCCAGCCCTCTGGTTTTGATATTTCAACATTAGTCAATTTTAGTTTAGAAAAACTAAGTCGTGCTGGGAATTTAGCTCAGTGGCTTAAGTGCCTGCCTTGCAAGCACAAGGTCGTGAGTTCGATCCCCGGTAAAACTAAATCGCTAAACTCTTAAATTCTTACTGCATACTTTTATTGCTATATCCTTTATTTATTTATTTATTTACTTATTTTGAGACAGAGTTTCGGAATGCAGTTCAGGCTGCCCTTGACCTCACTAAGTAGCCCAATTCAAGGCTGCCCTTGAATTCACAGCTAACCCTCTGCCTCAGCCTCCCGAGTGCTGGGTATATGCCACCATGCCCAGCCATATCCTTTAAGAAATCTTAAATGTTTCATTTGGACAAGTTCCATATAGCAAATTTAGATGCTTTGTCACATACATAGTACAACTTCATATCTTGGTATGTCCTTAATTCAGATGAGTATGCTGTGGAAAGAACTGTTTGCCAAACAAATAAAAGCTTAAGCACTTCAAACAGGAAACGTGCCAGCCTGGACTAGCTAGCAAACTCAATGCCAACCAGAACCACATAATCAGACCCTGTCTCACAAAGAAAGAAAAGAAAAAAGGAAAAAAGACTGTTCACACAGTTGTACAATGAGCAATTGGTAACATCAGCTGGAGTTTTGATAGTTGTATATTGCTATTATTATCATAAATAACGATTTCCCAGTCACTTCAGAGACTCAGAAATACCTGTCAGCTGGTATTGCTGTCAACCTTCACTGCCTGCCAGACCACACTAGGCCTAAAAATCACTGTTTGATTTTCCTGCCGCCCCTCGAACCCACAGCTTTGTCTGGCGTCAGAAGGGCAGTTCTCTTGTGCTCTGTCTGTGGACTTCGTGTCATGGTTTTGACAGGATCAGGGAAGTCTAGAGCCACAGAGGAGGGTTCAGAGTCAGGATGGGGAAGCCCAGGTGCAGAGCTTTTCGCTGCTGTGCTTGAGCCACATCTGCCATCGTCCTGTGTCCTGTGACACAAGCCAGTCAGGCTGCAGTCCACTGGTGTCCTGTCCTGAGCCTGGGCTGACTGGCATGTGGGGGGAGGAGCTAACTATGGTTGTAATTCAGTTTAAAAGACTTCCAAGTGGGTTGCTGATACAGTGCTTGACCAGTGACAAACCAGGTTTACTGAGGTGTCACATGTACTAATATGGAATTTTGATCATGTGAGCATACATCTCTGAGCCTCTCTCTCATTTGTACCTACCTAAAAAGAAACAAGATTTTTTTTTTTTTTTGCCTCTTTTCAAAGGCAGATTTGGGAAGAGCTCAGAAAACAGCATTTCACCTCACTGGCACCTCAGTAGGGGGACAGACAGTTGGGGGTTGTGGGTATCCGTAGCCAGGAGAGCCGCACTAGTGCGGTGGTGCGTGGAGGATGCAGTCTAGTGTTGCTGGGCAGGTTTATCAGTGAAAGGCTTTGTCGTTGGTGAACTGCAAAGAGCCTTTTTCATAGCCAATGCTGATGCTACCACAAGAACAAGTGCACAATGCAAGTAAAAGCCAATTGAACATGTTTTTGAAAGGGAATATAAAGGAGTTGATTTACCCACATTTCACAGAAAAGCAAAGAATGCAACATGACATTTCAAGAAAAAATAAAATGTAAAATTGTCTTTTATATCTGAATATAACAACTTTTAGAGAGGTGATAGTATAAAAAAAGAATGATAGAAGACAGTACTCAATCCCATAATTTAATATTCTTACATACATTAAGTTTATACATATATGTATGTATTTAATTCACATGCTTAGCACCAAAGGGAGCAAAGTATTTTTCATGAACCAAAACATTCTTAAAATATTTCTGGCAAACATAAGATATTTGTGGCTGAAATGGTGCATAGTAGAATGGTTGAGCAGAAATGTGAGATGATTTATACTTGTGTGTACCGTAAAGTGGACTTGCAATCTCAGTGTTTACCTTCCTTCTGCGCAGTAAATCAGCACAGTTCACTCAGTTTCCAAATCTAAAAGGCACCAGAAGAAACTACCCTGCCTCTCAGCAATTTGTCTCTATTCTTGGAGTTTCCTGAGATGATGACGTTCCTCCTTCCAAACTTCCTTGTGATTATAAATATATTTGAGAATCACCACGTGCCATTCCTACTAGAGATTCCATTAAAAATTTAAAATGCTGCAGTAAGAGAATCTGTTTACCTCCTGTTTGCCAAATGAATTGGATAACCAGTCGCAAGAACATACTCATGTATTAAGCAGATTCTTGTGTGTGCGTGTGTGTGCACGCGTGCGTGTGCGGGTGGTGCTGGGGGCGGCACCTGGGGCTCCTGTGTGCGAGGCGGGTGCTGTGCCAATTGCCCTCCACTGCCTAACGGATTGCTGCTGAGTGAGTATTTTGTGCCAGGGGCTCCTCTCAAAGCTCGTCCCCCGGGGGGTCAGCCAGCATGCATTCCAGTGTCAGGCAGACAACAAGTACAGCACAAAGCTTACTTCAGAGTGCTTGAAGTGCCAAGGTAGGACTATGTAACTGTTAGGTCCCACCATCAGTGTTACAAAGAAAACCATGGCATTGGGCTGGAGATATAGCTCAGTGGTGTAAGCACCTGCCTGGCAAGCACATGGCTGAGTTCAATTCCCAGTACCAAAAAAACAAACAAGCAAAAAAACCACAATAGGGAAAATATAGAAGCAGGTGGAGACAGTAAGGTCAGCGCTCTCGGAAGAAGTGGTGGCTGAATGTAGCAGCATGGGGCAGATGCAAGGGTCCTGAGGCAGAAGTGTGGGAGGAAAATCAAGACCTAGGGAAGTGAAGGTGAGTGAATAAAACATGGAAGAGCTTCCTAGGACAGACCTTGGTACTTTGTAAGCTATGGAGTTTATTCTAAGAGTCTTTTGATCAGGTTTACATTTTAAAAGAATTGCTCTGGTAGCCACATGAAAAAATGATACTAAGGAAGTAAGAGTGGAAGCTAGACAACCATTTAGTAGGCAGGGTTTGGTAGTATGAAGGTAGTAAGAAGCCATGGGGGGCACGGGGCATGGTGGCGCCTACCTGGGATACCAGCACTCAGGAGGCTGAGACTCGAGGTTCCCCACAGGCTTGAGACCAGCCTGGCCTACCTAGTGAGTTGAGGGCTAGCTCGCGCTGCACAGGGAGACCCTGTCTCAACACCCCCCACCCCCATGAAGAAGGTACCGCGATAGAATGTGAAGGAAGGGCAGACAGATTTGGTGGCGGGTCAGTGTTGGCAGGTAGAGAGGGTATGAGAAGCCAGTCAGTGGGGTGATGGAGTTGTCTCTAAACGTGTTAAATCTGAGGTGTGTCTCAGGTGCCCATTTAGAGGTAAATGGGAGTGTAGAACTCAGTTATCAACGAGGAGGTAGAAGACAGCTGCCCATCTGGGGCTAGGTTATTCTCTCAACCCAGGAAGACTTACATGACTGAGAGTCAGACGAGGACTGGGCAGTGTGTTTATTGTAGAGCAAAAGCAGAAAGCAGCATTTAGTGCAAAGTGAAGATGGAAAGCCCAGCTGCGGAGACTCGGGTGGATGGAGCAGGCTGCCCTGGGGACTCTGCCCAGAGGCTTCTGTACGCAGAGACAACTGCATCTCACCCAAGCTGAGGTCAGCCTCGGGTGCCAGCAGGAAAGTCTGACTCAGAAGTGGGCCTGTAGCACACTTCTGCAAGCACTATTAATTGTAGCTTTCCTAAAATAGCAGCGTGAAGGCACTCCTTGGGTATGAGAAGAGGCCTGGTGGGACCACATGTCTGTCACCTTGTTTTTGTCACATTCCGGCCATCCAGTGAGCCTGGCCTTGGCCATGGCTCCTCCAGTGAGTCCCCCAGTCACTCTGTGGTTGGGACCTTCCCTGGCTGCTGCGCCTTGGGGCCAGTGTCACTGAGAAGCCCTTGCAGCTTCCCACAGGCACAGGCCCTGCTGGTCCTCAGCGGCTCCTCACACTCACACTCCTGGTGTCTCACAGAGACTGACTGTTCAGAGTGTACTGGTGCGAGCCTCCTGTTAGGAAAACAGTCCCCGAGCCTTGGCACACAGAGCCGAAGGCCCAGCCGGCCTGTGCAGAGGGCTCGTGGCCACTCTCCCCAGGTCTTTTGTTCCCTCCCTGTCTCATAAAGCCGAGGGTGGGAGAGAGAAAGGTGTGAGGTTGCAGCTGTGCACCCCACCAGCCATGTTCCACCCAGGGCAGGGATCGGGGCATGCAGCCCCCGTCCCTGTGCTCATCCTTTGAAAAGAACAGGTCTCTGGTCACAGGTAGCTCGTGTTAAAATGTATGTTCAGCGGGCATTTACTAAGAATTATCCTGTGCAGTGCATTCAGTAGCCACCTTCAGCTGTTCAAATACGACAAAAATGTGTCGTCAGAAGGGGAAGAGGGAGGGTCAGGTGAGAGAAAGCTTTCATCAAATATGAACACATTGTCAGGCGCTGGCCAGTCATAGTTTATTATCCTTTCAATGGTAAGAGCTTGAGCTGCTGCCCCATGAAGAAAACACACAGCATCCGACCCCACATTGCCATGCTTACCTGGAAGTCCACTAAGGCTGGATGTTACTGGGGCACCCAGAGACTGTTACCATCTTGCCTGGGAAAGCCCAAGCCTAGCTAAAGACTCTGGTGGGCATCAAAGTTAGTAAACACCTGGCCTCACAACTAAGACCGAGAGGTTGCACTTAGGGTACCTGGAGGCCTTGAGAAGTGCCTTGCATGCTCAGGTGAACCAGGACGTTAGTTTCCTTTTGTCTGCATGGAGACACATGTGGGTGAAAGGGAAGTGTGTACACGCAGACTGCAGATCCACTTGCAAAATTTAATGAAGAGACTTACAGGTTGTGGTAGTATCTGAGATTTGCCAAGCATTTTTAAAATCACGTATTCTGTGATAAAATGGAAACCTTAATTTTATCACTGTGAAGAAATTGGAGCGAGTTATAATGTGTCACGATGCATCTGGCCAGAGCCTGGTGACTGGAGGGGAGGGGGACTTCTGGTTCTAAATGGGGCCGGTTTGTTTATCGCACAGTTGCTGCTCAAACAGCTTGAGTTCTTTCGCCAAGCTGAAAACCGAGAACGTGGAAACAAATTGTGTCTGGCTCCTGGCACGGTACTACACCGTGTTTTCGGCTGCTACATGCCATGTGACCTGCAGAGGAGGCCTTGTGTCCTGACCTCCACTCCAAGATCACCCACAAGTCCCCTATGGGGGAAGGGGGGGACAAGTTCCCCATCGGGGGAATGGCTGTGAGAAGAGCAGCCCGTGCCATGCGGGCCACACAGGCAGTGCTGGGTCAGCTCCATGGCTGCACTGCTGGGTGTCAGAGTAATTCCTAGGGTACAGCGACAGGAGCAAGGCAGAGAGCTGTGGGCCCCACGCAGGGGTGCTCTGCAGGCTCCCCTCAGTGCTGCGTGTCCCGCACAAACTCAAAGCAGGTGTCAGGCAGGTGGTGAGTGGGCCTTCCAGTGGCCAAGCTAAGGCCCACTCTCCAGCACACTGAGCCACACTGGGACTGTATTTCCTTTGTTTTCACCATGAGGAACGCCTGAGATAATGGCTGAGCCCATGAAGACAGTCACTCTTTCAGAAACAGTTGTGTTGTTTCCAATTTCAGAAGAAGGAACAAGGTCACCTTCCATAGCTATGACCATAAGTGGTTTAAATACTTATGGTAAGGCAAAAAGAAAGACTCACTGGGTTTTAAAAGTTTGAAATCTGTGCTGGGCGTGGTGGTGCACACCTGTAATTCTAGCACTCAGGAAGCTGAGGCAGGAGAATCATAACGAGTTTGAGACCAGCCTGGGCTACAAATCAAGCTCAAGGCCAGCCTGAACTGCATAGTGAGACCCTGTCTTTAAAAACACACACACACACACCACAGTCTGAAATCCAATTGTTGATCTGGGTCTATTGTATGTGCTACTCTCTCTATGTGTGCGTGAGCTTGAACTGTCCTGTAATCAAACGTTCTTTATGCCATTTGTTTGTAAAAGATACATACGTGACATATATCCATATATCTATCTACAATCAAAAATGCATGCTGCTTTTTAAAGATTCTCCCAACAGTAACTGTAGAGAAAGGTTCTGCGGGAGTGCACATAGTGCACTGTTAAGTGAAACTCAGGCAGAAAAATGTGTATGCACCAATACATCAGAATGGCAGCAGTGGAAAAACTGACTTTATCTTTACTTTCCAAAATGTTCTACAGTAAAAGTCTTACCTTCATAATCAGAAAAGTGGCTGGGGATTTCAGTGACACTAGCATCTGCCTGGCAAGCATGAGGTCATAAGTTTGATCCCCAGTACCAAAAAAAAAAAGTGTCATAATCTGAAAAGCATTTTTAGGCTGAAGGGCCATGTTTGTGTGACAGTGGATGTTTGCTAAAGTTGTAATAATGTATTTATAGGAGCAATCACCATGGCTTTGCTGGAAAACCTGGTGGCAGGAGATGTGTACATAGTCAAGATCTCTGCATCTAATGAGGTGGGCGAAGGACCCTTTTCCAACTCCGTGGAGTTGGCAGTGCTTCCGAAGGACCCTTCTGGATCAAATCAAAGGCCCAAGCGTTTAGATTCTGCAGATGCCAAAGGTGTGTAAACCACCAGTCATGACTTTTCATAAGGGAGAAAAAATGTTCAGGGTCATTATGCTTTATTTCAGCTTCTGCAGCTGTCAGGGCCTGAAACATGCATGTGTGTGCATGTGTGTCACACTGGCACTGTGAGTTTCCGACGGTCTGGGGCTGTGGCTCTTCTCTAACCCAAATCCACCTCAGAATTAACAGCAATGGCTCTTCTCTAACCCAAATCCACCTCAGAATTAACAGCAATTTTCAGACCACTGCGCCCATGATTTGCTTTCCCAGCCAAGCAGCCTGCAGGACAGCAGGCCTGCACAAACATGTGTGCGTGTGCATGCACGTGGATGAAGGGTTGTGGTGCTCAGGCTGAGAAGAGCCTGGCGCCCATTATGAGTTTTCACCCCAGGAAAGCAGTCTTTCTGGAAAGACAGTGGCTTCTCTCCAGAAAAACTAGTAGGAAATGTATCTTTGAAGGCCCACCTCCCTTCAGCTGAGCACCTGTGGTCTGCTTTGGAGGACTAGGTCCTAAGCATGGCCAAGGTGTACCTGTGTGTGTGTGCATGCTGTGTGCGCGTGTGTGTGCACTTATAGAGAGACATCTGCAGTCAGATTTAAGTCCAGGAAAGAGGCAACCACAATAGCTGCAACATCACAAGGACAGAGCAGCACATCATGACTGCCTTTCTGGACAGCTGCCAGAAGGGGTCAGGGAGCAGCATCATGGACGGTAGCGATGCAGGGCACAGCCTGGCTCAAAGTCTGCATTCCACGGCGCTATACACTCCTGGCTACGCCATGGGTTAGCCTGGAGCGCTGTCCTAATGGATGTCTGTGTGCAGACCTGCTTCCAAGGCAGCATAATAGGCAAGATGCTCTCCATACATCAGAGAGCAGCCGTGGCCGGGTGGTACCCAGGGTGCAGGACTGCAATCCCAGCTGTGCAGGAGGCTGAAGAAGGGTCCCGAGTTATAAGTCAGGTCGAGTAGCTTAGTGATAACTTGTTTCAAAATTTTAAGTATTTAAAAAAATTAAAGGGCTACAGATGTATTCCAGTGGTAGAGTGTTTGCCTAGTGTGCAGCCCAGGGTTCAGTCTCCCAAACGACACACACACAAAAAGAATATCTATGTGTGCCATTTGCAGTGCAAATTACGAGTTTTGTTCATGTGTGGTATAATATCTAAAACTTCAGTGCTGGAAGGTAAAAGATCTCTAAGGTCACTGATCAAGATTAATTCTTGACGACCATATATAGATATAAATAACATCAAAACTTTTCCTATGAGATGAAGAAACAGTAAAGGAAAACAAATTTCTGAGCGTTCTGGCCAGTAGACTCTTCCTCTGACTGATGCAAGTATGTATGTTGCCTACAGTCTACTCGGGATATTACCACCTGGACCGGAAGTCGATGACGGGCATTGCGGTGGGTGTGGGCATTGCCTTGACCTGCATCCTGGTCTGCGTTCTCATCCTGATATGCCGGAGCAAGGCCAGGTGCGTGCCCTGCTGAGTCACAGCAACCAGCAGGAGGCCAAGTGTGTTTCCAAGTAATGGGGACTTTCCACTCTTGAGTGTGCTGTTGCTGTACCCTGCAGCTGTGCAGGTGTGCTTATTTTGTAGGGAGCTTATTTTACTGCCACTTGAAAAACTTAACAGTGCCTATTAAGTAATCTAGAACGAGAACCTAGTTTCCTCATTTCCTTAGGACTTTGAGAAGTGCAAAGTATTCTTGAAGTTGGTTTTTGTTGTTGCTCCTGAAGCAATTTCTATGTAAGCAGCAGTGTGAGGGAGCCAGGGGCACTGGGGCAGACGCCTCAGCCGACAGGAAGACCAGGGATTGCTTAGCTGCAAGCCCTGCCTGACAGCCTCACCTATGGCTGACTTTGGTTAAACTCTCACCAGTAACCTGTGTTTGGTGAGCTTGACTTTTTATATTTTGGCTTTTGCCTCCATTAATTTCTTTAAGTTGTTTTGTTTTGTTTTGTTTTGTTACTGGGAATTGAACTCAGGACCTTGCGCTTACCAGGCAGGCCCTCATGCTTCTGAGCTATGTCCACGGCAAGGTTCTTTTGTAAGTAAAAAAAAAAAAAAATCAAAGTTTTCTTCGGTAAGCCCTATCACTGGTCTCCCTCAATTGGCAAGACTTTTCAGTGTTCTGGTACCCGTGCATAGAGATATTTTTGGAAAACCTATTAAAGACTTAGTTCTGCCAGGTGTGTGGCACATGCCTATACCAGCCTGACTCAGGAAGCTGAGGCAAAAGGACTTCCTTGAGTTCAAGGTCAGCCTGAACTACATAACAAGGCTGTATCACAAAAAACCCTAAATGAATAAAATAATTAGTTCTAACATCTTTGTGCATTTTGAATTGGTTTAGTTCTATGGCCTGTTTGACTTTGAGAGCTCTTTCAAATAGAATATTTATGTGCATTGTTTTAATGATGCCTGAATTGCAGTACTGTTTTTAAGTTTGGCATCCTTAATTGGCATGATGAATTGCTGGGTTAGTATCACAACCTGTAGAACTAAAGGGAAATAATACAAAGTTTAACAAACTAAGTACAAATATAAATTATTTCCAGTAGTGAATCACAGCACTTGTACATATTAGGGTTCTTATTGCCCATATTGTCTGTGAAATGAGAAGACTGTCTTTTCCACCAATCTTTCAGGAAATCATCTGCCTCTAAGACGGCCCAGAATAGAACTCAGCAGCTGCCTCTCCCTGGCGCCCCCGGGGCACCTGGTGATCAGGGGGGAAAGAAGCTCAACAGAGCCGTGGGGAGTCAGGAGTCCTCGGTGCCCGTGACCATGCCATGCAGCTTCATTGATGCCAAGGTGCGGGGCGCGGGCCTGGCCTGCTGCCCAGTGCTGCCCTCCCACACCCTCCCACTACATGGGCAGCTAACTTGCCAAAAAGTCACATGCCGGATGAGGGCTTGCACACTCCCCTTAGCGAAACAGCCTTAAAAATTATACCCAGATCCTTCCTTCTATAACATGGGACTAGACAACAGACAACAGACTAAAGAATGAAAGCAACACAGCAAAGGCACAGGTGCAATTAGCTGGGATAACGTGTCTCGCAGACCTCAGGGCATGCATGTGTACTGTAATTTGACTGCCCTGTGTCCACTAGGGGCAAGCACAGCACCCCAGTCTGAGGTTGCTTCACAGTGTGGGCCCTCTTGATTGGATGCCTGAGGAGCCTTCTGAGCAAGCCCAAGGATGTCAGAATAGGAAGGGAGTGTTAACAGTGTCGCTCTGGGTCCTGGCCAGCGTGGGAGCAGCCCCGCAGGGGCAGCAGGAGGGCACCTCCCTAACATCCTTCCTGTGAGCCGTGTGGCTCAACTGGAGCAGCCCACCACCTGCCCTGGAAGCTGCCCTGAGCCAAGAATGGTTGCTTATATTTGGGGGAGGGGGTGCAGCACAGACCACCTGTGGCCTGCAGAGCCTAAAATACTTCTAGCCTGGCCCTTTCCAGAAAGTTTGCCAAACTGTGCTCTAAATTCTTCTCTAACCCTTTCCTGAAATTCAGAATAACAAGAATATTTTAAACTTTGTTCAATTGTTATATTAAATTTTATAGGCATTTATTTATTTTTCGTACTTGCAATCGAACTCATGACCTCAGTCTTGCCAAGGAGGTACTTGTGCCACTGAGCTAAATCCCCAACCCCTTATAGTCATCGTTAACAGGTGCATTCTACTTCTATCTAGGACAGTGCTATCTATATAATCAGTAAAAAATAATACTGATTTATGCTGCCAATATTAAATTGTTTGCTCCTTAATTTAGCTTACACATTCTAATATGAATTAAGCCTTTCTGCTTATTTCAAATTAAAGCATTAAAATCAAAAACTTATAAATGAGTATAAATCCCACGAGGTTCCATAGTTATGGCATTGCTAGTTTGGAAGAGACATGACAGAGTTCGGGAGAGCACCACAGGAAAGCCTGGGAGGGAGCTGGCGCAGGGGTCGGGGGGAGACCAGCAGCGCCTCCCAGGCACCCAGGTTGGCTAAGCACCGGCTCCATGCTTTCTGGTCGCTCGTGCCTGTGCCACTCTGCTACATTTTTCTCTTCCCAACTGCTTTTTAAAATTTCGAATCATCCAAAAAGGTTGAAAGAATTATGCAAAGAATAAATACTCAAGGCTGGTTAATATCTTCTCATAACTTCCTATGTTATTTTATATAATAATAAACATTAAGAATAAACTTGCCCAGTCTTTGTGATCACTACCAACAAATACCCTGAAATGCTCTATGCTGCTTGTAAAAGCAGCAGTAGCCACGGGCATGGCAGCTCACACTTGAAATTCCAGTTACTGGAGAAGCTGGAAGTTTGAAGCCTGGCTGGGAGATTTAGTAAGACTATGTCTTAAAATAAAACTCAGAAAAGGGCCAAGCGCTTCGAAGGCTGAGGCAGGAGGATTGCCATGAGTTCAAGACCAGCCTGAGCTCCATAGTGAGTTCAACACTAGTCTGAGTCACAGAGTGAGACCCTATCTCAAAAAAATAAAAATAAAAATAAAAAACAAAGCTGGGTTTGGTGGTGCACTACATAGCTGGAACCCTGTCTCAAACAAAAACAAAGAAAACAAGTTTTTAGGGCCCGGGATTTAGCTCAGCAGCCTAAGTGCCTGCTTGGCAAATGTGAGGACCATGAGTTCGATCCCCAGTACCCCCCCCCCAAAAAAAAGTTTTTAAAAAATTGAGAAAAGATGGGGCTGTGCATAGCTCAGTGGGAGTGCTTGGCCGGCATGTGTAAGGCCCTGGGTCCAATCCCAGGTGAAACAGACACGCACTACAAAGAGACATAATGGCGATCATTTTTTTCTTTTCACATTTAAAAATCTGGTGTGCTACTTGCGATAAACTGGAATCTCTAGCACTGTAATATTTACTTTTCTTTCTTATATCCCCAGGGAGGAACTGACCTGATAATTAATAGCTATGGACCTATAATTAAAAACAACTCTAAGAAAAAATGGTTATTTTTCCAAGACTCGAAGAGGATGAGAGCTGAGCAGGTAACTCCCCGCCAGCGGAGGCCTGGGCAGGGGAGGTGGTGACCGAGGGCGGCTGGGGGCTGCCCCGCAAGCCTGTGCTGAGGCTGACGGAACTGGCCGAGGGACGCCTCCAGGCTTGGTGGGGCGGGCTGCAGCGGGCGTCCCTGGAGCCTACCTCTCACCGCTGCCCTGTTGTCCTCGCCCAGCCTCGGAGTCAGAGGTTTCCTGCGGCCGCCGCGCGCTTTGGCCAGCCAGACCCGGCGATGCTGATGGGCAGCGAGGACCCGCCCGGCTCCCCGGCCCGGGCGCCCGCCTTCCCCGGGCTATCCGGAGCGGCGACGGACGCGGAGCACTCGGCGCACAGCGAGGGCAGCCAGGACACTGGGGACTCGGGGCGGTTCTCGCACGAGTCCAGCGCCGAGTTGCGCCTGTCGGCGGCCCTGAGCGGCTCACCCCGGAGCTCGGGCGGCCTGGCGGGCGGCGCCGCGGTGGGGGACCGCGCCCCGCCGGCTCAGGGAGGGGGTCCCGCGGGGCCGCTGGCGGCGCCTTGAGCACGCGGCCCTGTGCAGGCTCGGCCCAGGGCTGGCCGAAGGCCAATGAGCAGCAGCCGCGGTCTCGTCGGGTACCCGCACCTCTTTTGAATGTTTGTTTGTTTTAACTCACTGTCGTGAATGTTTCCTCGTCAGCAATGTGAAAGGACAGTCACGGAATCTGACTGTGTTGCAGAATACATCACTGGAGCAGAGGGAGCTGCAAAGCCCTTTGCGGAGTATCTACCTCAGTCTGCCCGGCGGCAAACTCTAGATAGCCCCACCTCCCGTAGCTTAGCAGCGCCTCGGCGGCTTCCGGAGGCTTCCCCGCCGCCGCCGCCGCCCGCTGTGTGTGTGAAGTGTGTGATCAAAGGAGTCCCGCAGGGGAATGAGCACGGATGTTTACCTGAGGCTCTGGTTTTTAAAGAAACTGACGACGCTGCCACCTACACGTGTCATTCGTCTTTCGGGTAGTTTGATTTTAATGGAACACGCGTGTCTCAGTAGCGTGAGCACAGTAATCTGGCTTGAAAGGCTGCTCCTGGGATCAGGGCCCACTGGCCAGGCTCTGCCCCAGTGCCTCCCACCTCCACTCGGCCTGCCCTCTGCTCTTCCAAGGTTAGTGCAAACCCCGTGCAGAAAATGGGTTCCCAAAGAAAATAGGAGTTTCGCTTTTTCTTTATCCCAGTTTGGCTTAGAGGAGTGAAAATATTAAGAATAAAGATACATGTAAGAGCAGACGGTGAAATGGACTTGAGGCCATCGTGGTTAACAGTGCCTTCCAGTAGATATTAGGAACTTCTTTGCCACAGACTTGTTTAATATTCACGAAGTTGTTTGAGACAGGATTACAAAAAGGTGCCATGGCTAGGTGGCGTGGTGATGCATGCCTGTAATCCCAGCTCTCCGGAGGCCGAGACGGGAGGATTGCCTCGAGTTTGAGGCCAGCCTGGGCTACATAAGTGAGACCCTGTCTCAGGAAAAAAAAAAAATTGCCTTAATAGTTTCTCAGCGATTATCAATAACTGTTGTTGTATACAGTGTCTTACCAAAGCTTTGCTTTTGTAAATGCAGGTTTTGTTGAGGGATATTCAGAACTCTACCACGCAATGTTTTCTATTTTCTAGAGTTCTTAAGAGAATTGGTACTCTGTATGTAGCCAATGCTGTGAATAAGGAGGGCTAGCTCCAGGAGTGAGTTAATCCTCTTGCTGGTTTGAAATCAGCAAATTGTTTACTCAGCCACCACGAAAGGTAGGCCTTTCCTACTCTAGACAGCCTGGGTGCTGAGGGTGGGGAACAGGAACAGAACACATGACGCAGACCCACAGCCTGTTACAAGTGTGCTTTCAAATTTTCTGAACATGCCTTTGAGCCTCATTTTAAAGGGAATCTGAATGGGTTTTTCTTTGAAACCTTTTGTTTATGGGTGGGGCAGGGTCACGTTAAGTGGTGTTCTGAAATCAAAGAATTTGTGGATGACAGTCCCATTGTCATCGTCTACCCTGATGACTGATGGTACAGCATGTTAAAAATGTTTTAAATCTGTATTTGGTGCCAAACCAGATGTGCTGAGCTGTGTGCCAGTGTGAGGCCCGCAGCCCCAGGGGCAGCTGCGTCCATGCCGGGTCGGTTGCCGCAGGACGGCTTCGTGGTGCAGGGAAACACAGAGCTTTGGGTGAACAGTGGGCACATGCGTGCACCTGACGTGGTGGCTCCCGTTTTATACTACCTCCTTTAACTTGTGCTAGTGTTATTTTTCCTGTACTCAGGGAACATTTTGTTACTTTTGCGCTGCCTCGTGGACACACGGGCAGATTGACAGGGTATGGTGTTTTGGGGTTTGTGAGTAAAATATGTGGGGCAGCTTTATCAGTACCTAGAGTTAGGCAGTACAACGAGAACGTTTCGGTGGGGAAGGCAAACAACACCCAAAGGGGAACCGTCATCACGCGGAGCGATGGAAGATGTGTCTGGACGGGATGGGTTGGCGTCAGCCTCACTGCCCAAGAGATGATGGGAGAAAGAAGTGCTGTGTTTGGTGACTGATGAGGAGGCCCCTAGTTAGGTAGATCTTTAGGCTACAACTGTTTGCTAACTACTTACCAGTACATTTGTACCTTTTCATTCTGTTCTTATACAGAATTTTTTCATGATTATCTTGTTACCAAAGAATTTTTGGTAGAAAGTGAAATTTTGATTTTAATTCTCCAAATCAAATTAACTAGAAACATCTATAGATATGAAGTATTTACAAGTAGTTACTAACCCCAAACAATAGGGTTTATATTGGTTGTTGTAGTTAAATAGGCTAGTAATGGTGACTACCTTCTCGCTACCAGAGCATTTAAAATAAATTGTAATATGTTCTTTACCAGCAGATAGTTCCAAAGAATTTCAAGTATAATTTTTTTCTTCAGCAAGTAATTTTTCAACTATACAGTATTAAAGTATTTTTAAATCGTTGAAACTACTTGTTGGAAAGAAAAAAATCTTTTTACCAAAAATAAATATTTGGTCTCACTGAATAAGATATTAAGTATACAGCAAAGACTTCTTGTACTTGGACACAGTATGCTTCCTTAGAGTCTGAAGCATAAAGCTGTGGCTAGGAGGTGAAGTTGCTCACTCCTTTCCCCCAGTGACCTCATAGGATTTCAGCTCCAAAGGGCACATATGCAAATGGTAGCTATTTTCCTTTCCAAAGATTTATTTGCTGTAAGTACTGATACATGCATGCCATTTTTATGCCAAATGTTAAAAGATATTGCTCATCAGTATTTTCATACCAAAGACCATTAAAATATATAGTTTAGCCTATAATAAGTAAAGATGAGCCGATTTGAAATAAATTTATTTAGAGTGGATAGAGAATCTAGCTTTAGTAGTAAAAGATATCAAAGGGCTAAGTTTACATAAATAAAAGCAATAGTTATATTGGTATTTATCAGTGTTTTATTCAAGTACTTTATATCAGCAAATTTTAAAAAAACCAAAGATATTTAAAGTTACCTCCACATATAGACAAATTTAGTTGTACATTAAATTGTTGTTTCTTGTTTCTGTGTCAACCAAACATGTCTCGCAGAGCCCAGCCTGTGGACAGACAGCATACACAGGACTGCCCATTAAATCTGCTGAGGTCACCCAGGATGTTTTTGCCAAATGCTGGGATACTTTAGTAAGCATCCTCAGTGTGAGATGTCAACAGAAATAGCAGCAGGCTTTTCCAGTTCAGAGTATTAGGGTAACCCTGAGTTACCTACAGTCCTCCTCGTGGGTAACTCACAGCGCTCCAGGCCTCCCGCTGACACGGGAGCTGACAGAC
The DNA here is from genome assembly GCA_004027295.1 of Dolichotis patagonum. Classification (NCBI taxonomy): domain Eukaryota; kingdom Metazoa; phylum Chordata; class Mammalia; order Rodentia; family Caviidae; genus Dolichotis; species Dolichotis patagonum. The sequence goes on from PVJX010022595.1 coordinate 15,757, forward strand.
AGACAAATCACATCACTGCTTAAGTGGGCTGTGCTTCAGTAACTACGCTCCCCAGTGTTGCTGAAATGACATTTATTTATCAACTTGAAATGTTTTCACTATATTAAAGGAGCCTATTTTCAAAAATATTGGATGAAGGGAAAAATGTTTCATGAAATCTGAAGTTTTAGATAATGATTAATCAAACAGTAAAGATGCAGACTTACCTACTAAGTGACCTTTAAAAGTAGCTTTGCCATCCCAAGGAATCTAGATCCTCAGAGAAATGCTGCACACTTCCTCAGCTTTGCAAACACAGCAGTGCCTGCCTGGGAGCAGTGGTAGTGACTGCGTGCAGTAGCCGTGCAGTGCTTTGCTGGGGATTCTGCCAGAAACTTGCTTGCTGCTAGCTGACAGCTCAGAATTAGTGTTCAAATCCATACAAAGATACCTTTGAAAACAACAGAGAGTATGTCAGAAAAAGACAGGATTAAAAGTACCATTTTTAAATGTAAGAATGCCTGGTAAGGTTCCACTTCAGCAGTGGCTCTAGTGATTTACATTTATATTTAGTGATTTATATTTCATTGAATGTAAATTTTGAATACTGAATGTGAAAAATTCCACCTGTATGGAAAAAGTCATGGTCTTTCCAAGAAAAACATGTATTTTGCAGACTTTGTTTCTGAGAATTTCCTACATGGGCCTCTGATAAAATTGCCTTGATTTAATCATCAAAATACCTTGTCATCTGTGAGCACAGAGTAACAGGTTCCAGAGCCCACCATCTAAATCAGTTAACAAATGGTGATTTTTACTGAAAATTAGGAGAACAAAATCATAGTTCTGTGGTTAAATTGATTTATGCTCAGGATATAGAATTACTGGCTAATGCAATGTGTGTGCTTATAGGTTTTCAGCTTATCGTTTACTCCTTTTAAGCATTTGAAAGTGTTTAAGATGACAAGACTTTCATTTTTACCAAAAACTATTATTTTTCTGTTGCTCCTGTAACAAATTTTCATCAATTTGGTAGCTTTAAACAACACAAACTTACTCTCTTAGCATTCTCAAGTCAGCAGTCTGCCACAGGCCTCCTGGGACGGAATCAGGATGTCAGCGGAGCCTTGCTGCAGGGCCAGGACAGAGCTCACTTCCTTTCTTTCCCAGCTCACAAAAGCTGTGAGCCCCTCTTACAGTCCAGCAGGCCTGTGTCTCTCTGACCCCACCAGAGCAAAGTTCTCCAGCATTTAGGCCTCAGGTGACCAGTTCAGGCCCACTCTGAAATCCAGGATCTCTTCCCACCTGCAGCTGCTTGGCTTCCTCACATCTGCAGTTTCTTCTGGGAATTTGGGCACGGACTTCTGTGGGTGGCAGTTACTTCTTTGTCTACCAAGGCTGCACTGTTTCTGTGGAATTCTGACCACTGTAAAATGTCTGTTGCACTTAAGAGTTGAAAAGTCTGAGGTCATTTGCTCTTGGAAATCTTTAAAATGTTAAGGTCATAAAAATCTTTGATCTTATAACTCATCAAAAGCATACATAACCAAGCATAGTAATGCCTGTAATCCCAGCTACTCAGCACACTGAGGCAGGAGGACCCCAAATTCAAGCTGAGCCTGGGCAACTTAGAAAGACTGGCTGAAAATAAAATTTAAAAAGGTCTGGGGTGCAGCTCAGTGCTCAGTGCTCCCTGGGCTCAAGCCCCTCTGTGAGTGTCGATGCAGGGGGGGGTACATTAAACTTTCTCCCAGAAACACTTGGGCAGCGTTCAGCTCTAAACTTTTTCACTGTGTGCTCCATTAAATAACATCTCGGGTCTACGGTTTAACAGAAAGTTTCCTGCACACCTGCCCCTAACTTTATTTTCATTAAAACGACTGATAACTTTGCTGCTTTTGTCTTCGGTGAGTATATTTCTGGGGAAAGTTTGAGGGAGGTTGCAGACTCAGAGTGGATGACAGGACCATGCTCAGTTCCATTCTTGGCTTTCTTTTAAAAACATTTGCGGCACGCAGGCCTTCTGCCTCTGAGTCTGACTCAGTTCTGGGAGCTCCCAGTCTTCCGTTCCCCTTATCACGTACATCCCTGGGACCCCTAGGATTGCCTCTCTTATTTGTCATTCATCCTTGTTGATTTCCGTTGTCCTTTTCCTAGAAAGATTTAAATCCTGAAGCCCCAGTTTGCAGTAATTTCTGGGACATTTCGTGCCCGGTTTCCGGTGTGAAGGGTGGGTTCCGATTTTCTCCTGAGTGTCAGCATTTCTTCTACCAAAGACGGAAAGCTGTCTTGGGTGTGGAGGAGATGAGCAGCTCTTTCCCAGCTTCTCCTGCCTTCCCTTCCGGCCTCTTGGGTCGGGGGGACAGACTTGGCCACTCTGAGCCCCTGAGCTGCTGGGCACAGGCTCGATCTCTGCTGGCTGCTACCCTCTGTTGCCCCGCAGCGGTCAACACGCCAAGGTCGCAGCACGCGTGTAGAGCAGCAAAGACGAGAACCCAAGTCGAGGCCACGCCAGCGTTGGCAGGGTTTCTGCTGCGGTGCAGGCTCTTACCCAGGCTGGTAGTGCCCTCCAAGGTAGGGTCAGGTAGAAATCTGTCTTTTGTCTCCGTGAAGACCAGTGAGTGCTAGCACACACTGCCCACGGAGTCACAATCCCAGCCAAGAGAAGGTTTGCACAGCTCATCCACCCTGCACTCCAGAGGCCGAGGGTGCAGCTTCCCTGTCAGCGCCTAACTTCTCTCCTCCATGACCTTCTGTCTCCTTCAGCACCTGAAAGAGACGTGTGCCTGCAGCCCCCCTGGAGACGCAGAAGGCTTCTGGGGTCCTCGCCTAGTCAAACATTTCCCTGTTAGAGTGGGTCTTCAGAATTGGATTTTATCTTTTTAAATTCTCTGTAGTTGTCATAGCCAAACAGATTAACTAAAAAAAAAAAAAGACAGGTATAACTAATGATACTTTATTGCTAGATCTAAGGAGCTGATAGTTTTGGTTTGGTTCAGATTTTTTAGTTTTTTGAGACAAGGTCTTGCTGTGTAGTTTAGGCTGGCCTCCACCTTGAGGTGGTCCTCCTGCCTCAGCCTCCTGTGTTCTGGGATTACAGGCATTTGCCACTATTCCTGGCTACCAAGTTTTTATGTTAGCTAATTATCCACAGTTTTTTTATATTAACTAATTATTTGCACTAATTTAAGAGGAGCAAATGTAATGTCAGGCCTTGGAACTCCTAAATCCTGGTGTTTCCATTTATGCTCTTGTGGGCTGCTGATCAACCCAGGGCTTCACACAGGCCAACAGCTACGAGCTGCACTCCAGCCCTCGAAGCATTTGGTAGGAAAGCTCCTAACCACTTTTTCCTTTCTTCTTCATGAAATGAGCCTAATTGGTGGTACAGACTGAAGCAATAATTCTTTGAAAACTTAAAAGTCACGTGTAAATAATTATAATCTGGAAGTCACTTCTGTGAGGTTGTGAGACCTAATTTACAAATTTTTTCCTTTGTAAGTCAGCATTTCCAATACCTTTCCCTGGTTGAGATTAAAAAAAAAAAAAAGCATTTATGTCTCCTTTACTAGCAATAAGACAAAACAGTGCAAGAAAGTGGTCGGAAAGAGACGCAGCCTGGGGTTAAAAACTCGTCTGTAATGTGGGGAAGTCCACAGAAGAGACAGAGACTGATTGTATTTTTCAGAGTACTAAATTTGAAATCATCTTATTCCAGTTTAGACATTCATTTTGATCTCTTGGCTTATAAAAAATTAGAGAAAAATGAGGAGAAAAATACATGTTTAAGATTCTTCGCTAACAAGTGTACTTGTTCAAGATTGTGGAGCAATATGACATTTTGCAAACTGTTCAGGATGAATAAATTTTATATAGGGCAATACAGACTGCCACCTTATTCTGGTTTGTTCACATCTACATTTAAGGATCACTGGAAAAATGATACGATTGTCATCTTTTTCTTAAGAGAAAGGAATTATTTTCCCTAACATTCTTCTGTATCATCCAATAGTAGGCTTTCTGTAAGCCCTAAGATTCTGGAAGCTTTACAGAATTTCAGGTTTATGTCTTGTAAGTAGTTCGTGGTATGCAAAGGCAGTCTTGACTTACAAATTTTAATTTTTAAAATTTATGTTACAGAAACTTATTTTTCTATGGCACTATCTTTAAAAATGTCAAAAATAGACTCTTGCGCAATGGATAGCACAGTGGACTTCTAAAAATGTCAAAAATATTTTAAAATTTTACTTTAAATTATACTGCTTCCTGCTACCACATTCCAGATTCTGTTTTGTTTACAAATGAAATTTTTGAATAATTAGCACCAAAACCTGTTATAAAAAATTACAGAGCCTGAACACACACGTTGCCTTAGCCCACCAGTGGAATAGAAGACATGTATGCAGAAAGTCTATCTGTCTGTTGCTGTCATTGGACAAAATTATGTGTCTGTGTATAGGATTTTTTTTCTGCTTTTTTCAAAGATGTGAATTTAATGAAAGCGTGGGAGCCAGTTAAGTTATTGTGTACTGGGTGTTCTGGATCCCACACTTCGCGCACCGTTCTCTTGCAAGGGCGGCACTTGCAGACTTGGCAATGGACCTGGGGCTGAGCTATACTCATTTTATGCTTGACTCAGGGGATCAGCTCTGCGGACTCCATTGCATGAAGAAAGTGAATGTTCGCCTTGATTTTGAATGTACTTTTTAAATGTCTTCTGAAAACATGTTTTGTTTAATAATGTGGGTTTGTTTTCTTTTTCTAACATTATAGTTAATATTTCTTAGTATTTCCCCTTCCCCAGGGTAGTTTATATTCTACCCCACAGGTCATGCCAAAAATGAATAAAAGGTTAAATGCCAAAATGTTTATGAAACTGCTGTCTAAATACGAATTGATTGCACAGTTTAAATAAAAGTTTTCCTTGGCTAAGAAATAGAAAAGCCCATGTTTTCTTTTCCACTTGAGTTGTCTTTTGAGAAACAGGGGATGGTCTAGACTCTGGACGGGCGATGGAGGAGAGCCACTGCCCCGAGGGCCATCTTCCTGCAGCCCGGCTGTCAAGGAAGGGGTCAGGGTGTACCCATTCCACGGCTGGCTGCTCCTTCGAGCTGCACAGTAGGCGCCGACAAGGTAAGTTTCTAATTCAAGATTCAAAAAATTGTATTGGAAAAACGGTAATAGAATTTTAAAAGCCTTCCAACTAAACATAGTTACAGATAACTGATAAATTATGACCCCAACAAGTTTTTTAAGAAGTTTATTTATTAAAACAAACAAGGTTTGGAATGAAATGGGAATTGAAAACCAAAGTAGTAACTTCTGAAATGATACTCTGCTGACTGTGGAGAATATGAAAGAAGGGATTGAAACAGAACAATAAACTGTGCGCAAAAAAGAAAGTAAATCAGAAATGGATAGAATTTCCAGAAATAAAAATCACTGATTTTTTAAAAATCTGATCGCAGTGAAATAACATGCTGAAACAGCAGAAATGAGGAAATTATCCAGAACTGTCTTAGAGAAATAAACTTATAGAGAATAGAGAAGTAAATGGGAACATTTATTATAAAAAACTATGTATAAGCCTATGTTAATATGAGACAAAATAGACTGCAAAACAAGTTACATAGTTGATACAAAGAAGTCACTAAAATCAAATATAGTTTTGTACTTGGAGGCATCTAAAAACTTAGCTTGCAAATATATTAAATGAAAAATGTAAATACGTCATATGATAGTGGAACTTTAGCTCAATGTTCTCAAAATTTGTAGATAATAACACATACCAAAATCATAACATAGAAAACTTGAACAGCACATATATCTAACAAGTTTGAACTACTAAATACGTGAAACACTGCACTAAAGAAAAAGGTAATCAAGATTTTTAAGGAAAACACGTCTTGTTTAATAATGTGGGTTTGTTTTCTTTTCCTAGCATTATAGTAAAGATTTCTTAGTACTGCCCCCTCCCCAAGGTAGTTTATATTCTATATTTAGCTACTAAACAAGACAAATTTTCCTTGTGCTACTAGGAATTGAACCCAGGCCTTTGCATTAAGCTACATCCCCAGTCGTTTTTAATTTTTGAAACAGGGTCTAAATTGCTCACATGAATGTGCCACCCTCCTACCTCAGCCTCCCAGAGCACTAGGATTACAAAAATGTTCCATTAGTCCTCAGTAGAGAGGGTATTTTTTAAATGTGTACTGACTGTACTAAAAATCTGAACTGTCAATTAATATCCTACAGGCCCTGTTCTTCAACTACAAAGTAATAAAATGAAAGATGAATTATGAAAAGAAAAATGCCATACATATTGAAATTTTCAAATGCTTTTATAAATAAATCATAAGCTAAAATGAAAATAAAATAGAACTGGTTGAAAACTAAAATGTATCAAAAGTCATAGAATACAGTAAGAGAGCACCTAGGAATAATCTTAAGTACATATATTAGAAGGAAAAGTTGAGGGCTGGGGATATAGCTCAGCGGCATAAGCGCCTGCCTTGCAAGCGCCCAGTCGTGAGTTCAGTCCCTGGTACCGATGTAAAAAAAAAAAAGGAAAAGTTGCACTATATTAAGAAAGACATTAGAACCTCAGCGCAGTAAATCCAAACTCCAAGGCAACAGAGCAGACAGAGCCCTGCGGGCGCCTGCCAACAGCATGCATGGCAGGAGGACAGCACAGGGCCTGCTGTCCCAGAGCTGCGGGCTTCCTTGCCACCTGCAGGCTGTGCCAGGAGGCCTGGATACCTCCCGCAGCCCAGCGGGTCCTAATCCGCGTGGTCCTCAGCCTCCCGCACACTCCTGCTCCCACACAGACCACCCTCACCTTTCCAGCCCAGCGCCACCAAAGGAAGTGCAGACAGTTTAATAAAACTGAGTAGAGGGGATTGCTAATGCTAACTTCTAAACTATCAAGCTAAGCTAAAGAAGAAAACGCAGATGTACTAGACATTTTAAAATCAGAATAAAATACTGTAAACTGTAATGTCCATAAATCTGAAATACTATAATCCATTCAATGGATAATTAATTTTCTAAGGGGGAAAAACTCTGGCTGCCCAAGATTGAAGGTATTAACTCTGAGGTCCGAGGAACATTTCCAGATGGTCTAATGTGTCTGAAAAAGGTTTTAGGCACTGATTTTTTTTTCAAGAGGGGAGATAAGACTGGGTTAGGGTGATGCTAACACTGCAGTCAGAACTGAGAAATACTGCTCTAGAAAAAAAACATAAACTCTGAATAGGCTTATAAAGTATAAAGAAATTGTATCATTTAAAAAAATTAATGCCTTCATATGCATGTACATATACACTGGTTCTAGATGGTATTACAAGCAATTTCTAATGAAGCACAAACATTCAAATAGAGACAATTCTATTTCATATTAACTGTTCCATAAAATAGAAAAAGAAAAAAGAACTGCTAATTATTTTAAGGTAGTTTAAAGTTAATAGCATCACTGGCAAAGAACAAGAGTGATTTGACTTAGGAGCATAGATGCAAAATCTTAAATAAATGTCAGAAATAGAAATGAAGGATTACTAAATATACTTAGCTAAGAATGAAAGGTTGGCTCCATGTTAAAAAATCCACTCAATCCAGAACAACAAATTATATTATATATATATAGATATACTTTAAAAGAGGCATAAAAGGAATTTGATAAAATTCTACTTCTGTCCTCTATTTCTAGAAAATAAAAACCTTTGGGCAAACTATAATTGAATAACAACTTGATAAAAGATATCCATCAATATCTATTACTAATACCATCTACAAGAAATAGGGACCCACCAACTTAACAGCACCATACAGCTCTGCAGTACAATTGCAAAGAAAGAAAAACTTATGTCCATAGTGTGATTGCCTGCATACGAAACCCAGGAAAATTCATGGAAAAACTATCATTTGAAATAGAAGAGTTATATACGACAGTTGGATAAAGGTCAAAATATGTAAGATACAACAAGTTTCTGTATACCAGGAATGTGTAATTTCAAAAAACAGAACTGTACCATCCAAACTCTGTAAAACTTTCATGGAGAACATAAGGTTGTATAAAAAGCACTAAAGAGGAAAATGTTTATACCTATATTCACATCAGTTCAGAATACATATTCTAAAGATGCTGTAATTAGGAGCAGTTAACCTTTGGTATTATTCAACCTCCTTCACTCCCTTTAGTCTTTATTTCTCTGTTCCTCACTGTCACCTCTCTCCAGCTCAGCCCCAGGGCTATCTGCTAAGTTCTGTTAAGATGTTAACTGATTATCTTTTCATAGGTAACTCTTAAAAACAAAAGCAGTTTTACAATCCAAAGAATAAGGCACAAGTTTGAGTATGCTTAGTGAGAATCTGCCTCAAAATAACAAATTAAAAAAGGTCTGAGGATATAATTCTGATCCCCAGTGTTCGAAAAAAAGACACACAGTGGACCGGCACGCAACGAAGTTTATATTTCTACACACAAGGCCTGTCTGAAATTCATTCAGGGAGTGAGCATACACTTGCAAATTATCTGTGCACACAGAGTGTGTGCTTCTATGGAATGTTAATGAAAATTTTTTTTCTTTTTGAGACAGGTCTCATTATACAGTTCAGGCTGGCCTGGAGCTCACTTTGTAGCCCAGGCTTGTCTCAAACTCACAAGGATTCTCCTGTCTCAGCCTCCTGAGTTCTGGGATTACAGGCATGCACCACCACACTTTTGAAAATGGAAGTGAAACCTGTGCTTTCACATTTTGTTTATAATAAAAGTCATAATAAAATGCTGGGCCAGGTGCAGTGGTGCATTCCTGTAATTCCAGCATTCTGAGGCACAAGAACTACAAATGTGAGACCAGCTTGAGCAACTTAGTAAGACCATGTCTCAAAATAACAGATAAAAAGGACTGGGGATCAGCTCGGGTACAGAGACCGGGGCCCCATCTCCAGTGTCCCCCATGCTTATGGGCCGTGGGAGAAGAGAGTACACATGTGGGACAGTGAAGCAAGGCAGCACTGTGTGGGACAGGTTTGGACAAGGGAAGTGTTGGTGAGAACTGACTAGAAAAGTACACACACAGCCTCACACAGCTGCCACCTTTCCCAGAAAGAGCCTGCGATCGGGTACCCCATGGCAATGAGCACTGCAGTTCCATTTCCCAGGAAAAGGAACCAGGACTCCCTGGGGGAAACCACTGCCAGGGCCAGGGCAAAGAAAGTAAGCACTGGAACGAACCTGGAACAGCTTCTGTGTCAGAAAGTAGGGAAGAGCTGAGGAACCACAAAGATCTAAGATCAGAGGAGTCTGCTGAAGGGGTTCGGCTAGCTAACGCTCGGACGAGTGAAGAATCAGAATGAACAGTGAGATATAAATTCACTGAAAGGAATAAGTAAGTCTATTCTGATGCAGAGGAAGAAAGAGAGAGGAAGGGAAAAGAAAGAAAGGAAAGGAAGAGGAGAAACAGAGAAAAGCAGGTGGTTTTTGTTTTTAAACAGTAACAGTGCTAAAGAACTGTAGACGAGCTATGTGTGGGCACTTGAGGAGGCGGAGGCAAGAGTTCAACCCCAGTTTGGGCAAATTAGCAACTTGGTGAGTCTCAAAAAAAAAATATTTTTAAAGGTGTTAGGTGGCGGCAGTAGAAATTGCTCAGTAGGAAGACTCTGGGCTCGATCTGCAGTACCACAAAACAAGAATGAGAGCCAGAATGGGATGAGAGGTAGAAGGGACAGAGCTAGGCATGGCCACTCTGCAGCTGTGATAGGTACAACTGAATCAGGCAGGGATCCCCAAAGGGTGCAGAGGCTAGTGGACAGGAGTTTATGGACAACAGGAGATTTACATAGTCTCAAGTTATTTCCTGAGAACTTACTAACCTTTCAGTTACAGCAACTGTAAAGGAACCAGTCAAGTGATCCAAGTTAACAAAACCAGCAATGAAACAGACCAATGCTGAGCGTCCCTGAGGTGGTGCACTGTGCAGTTAGCACTGAGCCTGCCAAGAGTGCTGAGAAAACACCAAGCTCGGTGTCACTCCCTGGGAATGAGCAGCCTAACCAGCTCTGAGTGACAGAGGGCGAGGCAGGCTTAACAGGGAACGTGAGAACCACACACCCTGAGGGTCCTGGATTGGGATGGAGCCATAAAGGACAGAAAACTGGAATAAAGGGTTATCGGAACCAGCGGAGAGGCATACACACTGCCAGTTATATGGTGTGTGCCACCTAATGACACATCAACGATTGTGATGGGGACCCCAGGAGACTGCACTGCCCAGCTGTACCACAGCCTGCTTGGTCTGTGCATCCTCCCAATGACAGAACCCCCTGCAGGCACTGCTCCAGACGCACCCTGCTGTTCGGTGATGCCTGACCATATGAGAGAATGGCATTTTCCTAGTGTTCACTTCCTTAATTTGATTAGTGTTTTATGACAAGAGTCTATTTTGTCCTTAGAAAATACACATGGAAGAAGTGACTGCTAACAGCAGAGCATTTCTTTTGGATTATGAGGATGTTCTGGAATTAATGCATGGTTATACTGATAGTGGCTACCTCTCTGCATGCTGGAATTATTGAGTAGGAAAAGGGTATAGAGGCAAAGTTAACATCCCACAAAGTCAGAATATAAGGTCATTTGAAAACTGAAGTTGAAGAAATGAACAGGCTGTATAATATCTGCTTATTTCTCACAAAGTGACTATTGGGGACCACACTATGTGATCACTCCCACAGTCTCAAGGTCATCGTGACCTTGTCAGGAGCAGGGAGGCATAGAGAAGGCTGTGGTGCCCCCTGGCTGTGTGCAGAATGCTAATAACTGGGCGCTCCAGAGGCAAGTGCAACATACCAGAACCTAATGACACAATGAAAACAGTCATAAGAAAGAAGGTATTGCTGTAACTGCTCAATCAGAAAAATAGTGAGCTCAAATAACCTAACGATGCACCTCAAGACTCATGAAAAGCAGTCTAAACCCAAGCCTAGTACCAAGAAGGAAACCATAAAGATTAGAATAGAAATTAACAAGCTGACATTAAAAAATAATAATAATACAAAGAATCCATGAATTAAAAAAAACAAATAAAACAGGTATAAAAAGACCTTACCTCAATCTGATAAAAGCCATTTATGACAAACCAATGGCTAACATTAGATGAAGAAAAGTGGAGCACTTTTCCTTTAAAATCAGGAATAAGACAAGGATGTCCACTATCATCACTCCCATTCACTACAGCATTTGAACATTAACCACTGCAATCAGGCAAAAGAAAGAAATAAAAAAAGACACATATAGAAAAGGAAAAAGTCAAGTTATCATTATTTGTAGGAGACATGATCCTCTACATAGAAAGAAGACCCAACAAATTCCACCAAAGACTCCTGGAATAACTAATTGAGCATTGTAACAGGCAAGATACAAAACCAACACAAAAAAATTGGCTGTGTTTCTGTACACCAATAATTAACTCACAGAGAAAGAAATTAGGAAGACAATACTATTTACAACAGCATCAAGAAAAATTAAATATACAGGAATTAACTTAACCAATGAAGTAAAAGCCCTCTACAATGAAAAATACAGTACTCTGAAAAAGGAAATTGAAGAGGACACCAGAAAAGGGAAGGACAACCAGGTGTAGTATGCATCCCAATAATCCCAGCACTCAAGAAATTGAGGCAGGAAGATCACCATGAGTTTGTGCCCAGCCTGATATACATAGTGAGTTCAAAGCCAGCCTGAACTACGTAGTGAGACCCTGTCTCAAAGAAACAATATACAAAAAAGAAAAAGAACATGAAAGATATCTTTTGCTTCTCATAGGCTGAACCTATATAAGTCAAAATGGCCATAGTTCCAAAACTGTTATAAAATTTAATACAACCTTAATCAAAACATCAACAATATTCCACACAGAACTGGAGAAAACAATCCGAAAATTCATAAGGAACCAGAAGAGACTCAAAATAGCATAAGCAGTTGGGGCAAAAAGAGCAAAGCAGGAGAGATCAATACTCCAGATCTGAAGTTATATTACAAAGCTACAATGATAAAAATAGCATGGTACTGACTTGAAAACAGACGTGGATGAATGAAACAGAATAGAAGATGCATAAACAACTCTAGACACATTCAGCCACCCAATCTTTGACAATGGGGTCAAAACATACTCCAGAGGAAAGACAGCCTCTTTAGAGATTTCTTTAGCAAATGATATTGGGGAAACTAGCTATCCACATACAGAAGATTGAATCCAGATGTGTGTCTTTCACCATGTACTAAACTAAAATCAAAGTGGATCAAAGATCTAGGTATGGATCAAAGAAATACTTAATCTACTGGAAGATAAAATAGGTAAAACTCTTAAAGTCACAGGCATAGATGAGAACTTTCTGAATAGAACCCAATCAATTGCACAAGAAATAACATCAAGAATCAGCAAATAGTATTATATCAATTAAAAACCTTCTGTACAGAAAAGACATAGCTAAAAGTGAAGAGATAATCTATGGAATACAAAGAAATTTTTTTCTGGTATTTCTTAGACAGAGAACTAATTAGAATATGTAAAGAACTCAAAATAAAATGAAAGAGCCAATGAAAATGAAAATAAATAAATAAATAAATAAAATTAAAGAGCCAATGAAAATGAAAATTTTAAAAAAAGAACAACTGAAATAGACACTTGTCTTAGTCATTTTTCTTTCATTGTTGAGGCAAAAATACCTGACACCCAAAGTTAAAGGAAGAAAGGTTTATTTAACTCATAGTTTGTAGAGGTTTCAGTCCAAAGCAGAGTGGTGCATGGCAGAGGGCAACAGTGCATGGCAGCTGAAAAAAGCAAAACAAGCAAGGTAGGGAGGAGACCAGTCTCCTTCTGCCCCTTTTATCTTATTCAGACTGCTAGGATTGGGGCAGTGCCAATCCAGTCCAGCAATCACCCACCCTTAATCCTAGCACCACACATTCTAGATTGAGCCACCTCCAAAAAGCCTCCCCCTCCATGACTGCATGAGGATTTGGGAGACATCTAGACATGAACCACAGCAGCACATCAAAAGAAGTATGGATGGCCAATAAATGAAAGGTGTTCAACTCTCGACTAGATATGGAAATTAAAACAACACTGAGATTATACCTTACTCCAGAAAGAATGATTATCATCACAGAATCAATAACAAATGCTGGCAAGGCTGTAGAGAAAAAGGAACTCTTGAGGCATCACAACCCTTGACTTGAAATTATACTACAAAGCTACTGTAATAAAATCAACATGGTACTGGAGTAAAAACAGACTTGAAGATCAATGGAATAGATTGGAAGATACAACCACAACCACAAACTCACTTAACCACCTTATCTTTGATAAAGGGGCCAAACATGCTCACTGGAAGAACAACAGTCTCTTTAACAAATGGTGCTGAAAAATTGGCTATCCATATGCAGAAGACTAAAACTAGACCCATGCCTATCACCATGTACTAAATTAAAATCTAAATGGATCAAAGATCTAAATATTAAAACAGAAACACTAAATCTGTTGGAAGACAAAGGAGGTAAAAATCTCAAAGATATAGGGGTAGGTGGAGAATTCATGAACAAGAATCAAACCACACGGGAAATACTTCCCAAAGTCAATAACTGGGACCATATCTTTTTTAAAAATAATTTTATTTAAAGAGAAAAAAACAAAACAAAACAGAATAAAGGGTAGCAACAATACAGTATTCCAAGGAAAAAAGGAAAAGAACAACAACAAAAAAACCTAAGAAATTATTGCTTGACAAATTACATGCTGACTTCTTGGAAATAGTTATTGAATTCACAAAGTTAAAACATGTAAAGTAGACATTCAAACAGTGAGACTGTTAACAGTTCTGCTCCATAATCTGACAAAAACAGCAATATGGTCATCCATCTTACCCGTGCAAATATACATGCAATTATATCAAAAGGGTAGAATTAAACACAACAAAACAGAGCAAAGCAGATCACAAGAAAGCAATGTAAGAGACATAAATTTCAAAACTAGACAATTGGAGATATTCACTCTCTATCATATTAACACTTGTTGTCTTGCAAATAGTTGTCCATATTGTCACATACAGGGAATTCACATGAAACAACCTAGTATGGAATTGATCTGAGCAGGATGAGGAGGGCATTTCAGGTCTTCAAGACCAGACATTAGGGAAGGCAAGAATGGCTGTCATAGTATCTCTCATTCTCCTCAAAACAGCTGTCCATACCTTCATGTGTGTTGAACTTAAACATGACAAAGCAAGCTAAGATCACTTTGAACAAAAAGTGATACTTTTGGTGGACTTCACATCATGACATTATGGAATGAGCACTGGGTATTGTAGTGTCTCTTTTTCTTAAAAGTAGTTGTTCATTTCAACATGTGTTATATAGTTGGTTCTTGTAAACTGTTTATAAGCTCTACACATGCGTGAATCTCTACTTGTATATCTATCATTTCTGTATTAGCAGGAAAAACAAAACAAAGCAAGATAAAACGAAACAATTCCTAGAAAAGCATGAGGCAGAAAAGTCACGTAAAACCACAATACCAGGTGATCTACAATGGTTACCATAGTGTCTCAGCAGTGTATAACAACATTAATAAAAAT
>PVJX010022596.1:0-30346 GCA_004027295.1 Dolichotis patagonum
CAGCATTGCTGAAAAGTCCAAGTCCGAACTCTCCTTTGAGACTGAAGGTAAATGCTTAGCTATAAGCTCCTGTAAAAGTCAAAAAGAAAGTTAAACACTTCCATCATATAATGGCACATTCTCATTCCAAAAGGTAGAAATAGAGGGGTAGAAAGCAAGACTGCAGGGCTGGAGATATAGCTCAGCGGTATAGTACCTGCTTGGCAAATGTGAGGTCCTGAGTTCATTTCCCAGTACAAAAAAAAAAAAAAAAGACTGAAACTCAGTAGAGCAAACATTAAATCTTATAGTTCCATGTCTGGCCCCAGGGGCAAAGACGTAAGCTCCAAAGGCTTGAGTGTTCCCACTCCCATGATATGGTCAGTGATTTTAGCTCTCATGGCTTCTCTTTTGGGCCCACTTTGCTTACTGTCTGCAGCTTTCCTCAGACATTCTACATCCTGGGTTCTCCAAATTTCTGGGGTTGCTACTGCACCTTTGACCTCACTCTCACAGCTTCATGCACTGCCATCTCAGGGCACACTACCTGGCCTCCAAGACCTTCCTCTAAAACCTAGTAGAAGGCTCCGTGACCCCACAACTCTTATATTCTGCATACCCATAGACCCAGCCCCATGTGGATGACACCAAAGTCTGCCACCAGCTCCAGAAGTAGCTAGGCCCTTTTGTATAATGGCTGCAGAGGCCTCTTGAGTGCTGTGAACCAAATCTGATAAAGCAGTTTTCTAGGCGACCCTTCTTAAGCAGGTTGCCCTGGGGCTCTCTTCTTAAAGCAAAGTCTCTTACTTTTGCAGGGCAAAGGGCAGCATCTTTCTGTTTCCACACAAGCCTTCAAGGCATCCTTCCCATTATCCTGACTCAAAGTACTTGGCTTCTTTTCAATTCTTTCAGCAACTAGGCCCTCCTTAGCTAACATTTTATAGGTCCCAATTTTACCAGAGCTTTTTCTCTAGCCAAACCCAAGACTTCTGAAATTGCTCAGCTACCCATTTGATTTTGCTTTTCGGTATAAACTTGGCTAAAAACTGCCAGAAATACTCATATCACACCCTGAATGTTGAGCTGCCTTGAAATTTCCCCCACCAGATTAATTAGTCTGCCATTCTTGAGCCTGGTCTTTACCATTTGACTTTTAATTAGCATTCTGATCTTCTAAACTCTGACAAGAATCTCCCATTGATCTCAGTTTACAGCATTCTAGGGCTGCTTCTCCAGCAAGAATCTCCAAACTTTTCCAAACTTGCCCTATGAACCAGCTCCAAAAGCTTCTGAACCACATGTTTAGGAAGCACACAGCGGCTAGCCTACTTCTCTGTTACCAAAATCTGCTTTAGTCACTTCCCTCATAGCGGGGGTAAAATACATGATATCCTCCATTTAAAGGAGGAAAGGTTTATTTTGACTCATGTTTACAATGCATGCAATTGGCTCCAAAGCAGGGTGGCACGGCAGATGGGCATGTCGGAGCAAAAGCTGTTAACTTCATGGAAGCAGTGAAACAGAGAGTGAGAGAAGGAGCTGGGAAGGGAGATATATCCTTCTAGGTCATGCCTCCAGTTACCTACATCTTCTGACCAGACGCTACCTCCTGCCAAGTCAGCTATAAGCCCCATAAAGTGGTCACCTTCCCAAAAGTCCTGTCTCTGAGAGCATGAGGCTTTGGGATAACACGTAGTATAAACCATAACACCCACCTTCTGCTAGGTTTTTCAGCCAGACTATCAACTAAATTGACATAATACAGATTAACAGAAGAAAAAAATTCATAATCACATATATGTGCGTGGGAAGCCTACATCATATGAGACTTGACAAAGGCTAGACAATTAAATCTAAGCTTATAAGAAGGAATAGGTGCTTGGGAGTGAATGGCTTTGCAAAGTATGAAAGGAGGAACTTTACAGGAGATAAAGGCCGTCTTGTTATTTAGGTAGAGTTTCTCAAGTAAAAGGACATTAGAAACAGGAGTTATCTACCTATACAAGTCAGCTATAAGCCCCATAATACTTTACTAATGTAGATTTTCTGTCTAGATGTAGCTTTCTTTTATACAAAAACAGGTTTTCAGAGCTACTCCTGTGTCTGTGGTTTCTCAGAACAACTAGATCAAAATAGACCAGTGGTATGCTGTGTTTGCAGGTGGCATGTTCTGATCCACTGTCATATTTAGGGGTGTTGTGTTCTGAGCCCCAGTACATTCCAGGATACCATGTCTCCTGCTGTCTCTCCAGGGATCCTCAGTGTTCTGTGAAGAGAACCTCCTTTGTTCTCATCACACTGCTGCCGTTGCACCTGCGGGGGAGACAGCCCTTCCAGCGCCCCACAGGACACAGGAGGGACGATAGCAATCGCAAAGCATTTCCTTTCAGCTTTCTCCTGAAACGGTGTGATTCTGTGGAGCAGAAATGGGGCCTGAAAAGCCCTGTGTTTTAAAGGACTCCCCAGGAACTGTCTGTCTTGCCTTATCATCAGACTCTGCCCGCGGTCTAACCTAGATCCACATGGCTGCTTTTGAAGCTATGTCCCTCTGTCCCAAAGGCTAAGGAAGTCTGAGTCTGTCATTTGAAGGAAGAAAGGATTCTCTTTTCTCCCTTCCACTCTTTAGCCCTTTTCCACGTTCTTCACACATCTTTTGAACGCCATAATCCTGGTAAGGGGTGTGGAAAAGCCGAGGGTCCAGTAGGAGCTCTGAACAGCAGGCGTAGGTGTTGGAGGCTGAGCTCGCCGGAGCTGCAGTCATGCCTCTGAAAAGCTGCTGCAGGGAAGAGGAGGCAGCCAGGCACAGCACCTGAGCGGTGGAGGGTGACAGAAGCCTTTTCCATCTACTGACATCCATTCTCGGTCTTCCTGGAATAGTTAGTTCTTTCCAGATGATCTAACTAGCACTGTTTTGACATGGGTAGTTTGTACATATGCAACTATGGCTCCTTTTTTGGCCTAGATCATAAAAATTTGTCATAGACATAACTTTTCAGTATTTTAGCTTCTTAAAAATGGAAATGGGACTTCACTGAAATTAAAAACATGTGCATGAAGGACCACTACCAGGAGACTGAAAAGATTACCTCAAGAATGAGAGACACATATATGTCAGAGACATAGTGGGTAAGAGTTTACATCTAGAATATAGGAAGAACTCCTTACCTGGATATGGTGGTTCACACCTATAATCCTGGAACTCTGGGAGGGTGGGGCAGGAGGATCACAAATTAAAACTGAGTGTAGGCAATTTAGTGACCAATGAGAGCCTGTCTCTAAATAAATAAATAAATAAAGAGGTGGGGGCTGGGGAGGTGGCTCAGTGCAGAGGTGCAGAGGCCCTGGGTTCAATCCTCTGTACTAGAAAATAAAAATAAATAATATTAAGTAAAATACAGAAAACCCTTAAAACTTAACAAAAACATAAACAACCTGACTGAAAAATCGGCAAAAGGGTGGAATCTAGCTCTGTGATAGCAGGCTTGCCTAGTATGAGGTCCTAGCATCACAAAACAAATAGCCACCAAAACAAACAAACGTGGGTAAAGGACTCAAAGTGACATTTCACCGAAGAAGACATATAAATGGCAAATAAGCAGGTAGATCTGGGTGTGATGGTGCACATCTGTAATCCCAGCACTCTGGAGGCTGAAGCAGGAGGATCATTGTGAGCTTGCGGCCAGTCTAGGCTACACAGTAAGTTCCAGGCCGTCCTGGATGACGTCAGAAGACATTGCCTCAAAACAAAACAAAAACACAACAAGACAACAACAAGCAGGTAGAAAGATGCTGAATACAGGCCATAGGGAAATACAAATCAAAACTACAGTGAGGGATCACTTCATACCTACTAGGATGCCTATAATTTAAAAAAGTGGATGGAGGAGTGTTCAGTGGTAGAGTGCTTGTTAAAGGCTCCGGGTTCAGCCTTCTGCACTGCAAAACACAACAAGAACAACAACAGTGAAAGGAAAATAACATGTTGGCAAGGATAGGGAGATGCTGTAACCATAATACATTGTCGATGAGAATGTAAAACAGCCCAGTAGCTGTGAAACGCAGTATGGCAGTTCTATAAATAACTACCATATGACCCAGTGTTTGTACAATTAAGCGTGGACACAAAAGATTTGAAAATAGGAACTCAAACAGTACCTGTACATGAGTGTCATAAATCATTATTTATATCAGCCAGAAGATGATACAAACAATCCATTCGTCCATCAACAGATGAATGGATAAAGTGTAGTGTATTCACTTAATTGGATATTATTCAACCATAAGAAAGAATGAACCATGATTATGTGCTACAATATGGATAAACCTTGAAACATGAGCTAAACAAAATATACCAGACACCTGCTGGGTGCGATGGTACATACCCTGTAATTCCAGCATTTGGGAGGCTGAGGCGAAAGCATTAAGAGTTTGAGGCCAACCTGAGCTGCATACCAAGACTCTTAAAAAACAAACCAAAACCAAAAGTCCAGATACCAAAAGATATATGTCATATGATTCCACTTGTCTGAAATGCTTAGAATAGGAAATAGACATAGAAATAGGAATAGACAGAGAAATTAGATTAGAGGTTACCAGGATTTGGGGATAGAAGAGAATGGGAATTTTTTTTTAAAGCAAAGCAATAAAGAAAAAGAAGCAAAGAAAATAAGACAAAAAAAACAAAAAATGTATCTGTGATTTGATCATCTAGGATAACTGGGTGCCCTGCCAGTCTTTCTTCTTGGTCTTCTCTTTTTATATTTATATTGAGTATAAGAGCTCTGGAGCTCAAACCTTTAGGGTTCAAATATGTACTCTGTCATTTGTTAGCTGTAGAACATCTCTACCCTATTTCCTTTTGTAAAATGTAAACAGTAATACAACTCAATCAAATGGTTGATTTGTGGATTACATTAGGTAATGTTTTAGTAATTAGCACAGTACCAGCATGATAGTAAGTGCATGATAATTAGTAGTATATCTATATCTTTCTTCATAACTATAAATAGAAGCTGAAGATACAGCTCAGTGGTAGAGCACTTGCCTAGGATGTACAAGTCCCAGCATTCAATTGCAGTACTGCAATCTTTAAAGATTAAATGTTATATATATGTGTGTGTGTGTGTGTGTGTGTTATACTGTTTATATCTTACTGCATTTATTCATTCAAGCTGCTATAAAAAATACAATAGAGCATTGAATTGCAAGTAACTTCTTGAATGTTCCTCATTTGAGCTAACATTTCTGATAAGTTTTAACTTAATAAACAAATGATATCTTGCAATACCAGTAGTACATGATGCCAAAGTTACATGATCACAACTCAGCCAGTGGTTCCCCCAATTCCCTGCCTCCTTTCCTCCTCTTTCTGTCTCTCTGTCTCTGTCTCTGTATTGTGAGTGATACTCTCTCAAAAGCAAAGATTATGAAGGAGATCTCATCTGTAGAGGAGGAAGAAAAGGAGGAATCCTTCACTTCAATGAGCTTAGGGAGTTGTGTAAAATGTGACAAACAGTATAAAATTTTGTAGAAAAGCATAAATAAAGCTGTAGCAGTGAAAGTAATGAATCTGTTTAACAACAATGCAATGTTACATTTCCACAAAATCCTCAAAAGGGGCAAAAGCAAATATCATTGGGTAGGTTCCTTGTTAGAGTTCTGTGAAAAGAAAAAGATTTTATTGAGCCAATACTGTAGATAGTAGGGATTCTGTTAGTGATAGTGAAAGTCATCATCATACATGATAAAACTTCTCTTTAGCATCTTTTAACCCAGCCACAAAGCTTGTCAGAGGTAAGTGCAGGTTACATTGTTTATTTTTGTTTATATTTTGTATTTTCTTTATCATTTTGTAGTATATTATAGTATTGTAATGCTTTTTATATGAATATCTTTGGATTGTGGAATGAATTATCTGAGTTTCCATTATTTCTTGTGGAGAAATTTGCTTCAATATACAAGGGCTTTGGATTGCAGTCATGTTTCTGAAACAAATTATACTCACCAACCAAGGTTTTACTGTACCTTAGATTGGGTAATTTATAAACAACAGGCATTCATTCCTACAATTCTTGATCCAAGATCAAAGCACTAGCAGAGTGAGTCTGGTGAGGGCTCTGTGCTTCACAGACTGGGCTGTCTCTGTGGACTCACAGGAGGGAAGGGGGCCCCCTTTTATAGCAGCAGTAACCCTGTTCGCGAGGGCAGAGCCCGATCACGTAATCACTTCCTAAAGGCCCTACCTAATCCCCCTGGGGATTAGGAATTTTGGAAGGATACAGACTTTCAGACCATAGTACCTAGCTCTCTCAACGTTCAATTGAGCAAAACTTATTTTAATGACTACATATTTTAACACTATGCCTGCAGAATCATTTTCTCCACCACATCCTCATTATTGAACAAGTAGGTGGTTTTCTATTTTTCATTGTTTTCGTAATGCAGTGGCGCTACTCTTCGCTTGATCCTTCCTGGCGGTCGTGTATGACGGTGGCCCTGCCCGGCCTTCTGAGCCCTGGGGTCCTCAAGCCATTGTCCTACACCGAGATGCACCTGAAGCTGCAAGTCGGAACTCTGAATTCCAGTGCTGCTTGTGCTGTTTCCAGAAGATGTCGGGGATTGCCCTGCTCTGGGACTCTGCCTCCCCACGTGGAACAGGAGCGATTAGAAGGTGTGATCTTCTCTGCCGCGAGGCTAATTCTCAGATCATCCTCGACTAAACTATGAATTTCTCCCGTCTGATCGTGGCCTTTCACAGGCTGTGTGTGCACACTCTGGAGCGTGTGTTTCAGCTTCTATTCTTAGCAGCGTGATCTTTAAACAAGGAATGGATTTGTGCTTCTGTCTCATCACAAATGCATGCAGCTCCTGCTGGGCTGTTTTCATTCTTCACCAACCATTCATTCACATTAAGAGCAATGGCCCATTAAGGAAATAAGTGGGTGCTGCTGCTCCATCAGCTGAGATAAGGACTGTAGCTCCCTCATGGGGAAGGGGGGGTGCATTCGACACCCTGCTCACTGGGCCTTGGCTGGGTCTGACTCAGCGGTACATGAGGTCAGGGGAACCTTGGTTTCAGTACCTCTCTTCCCACTCCACCCAGATCCTTTCTCTGGGAAGGGCCAGGGATGCTGCTATTTGGTGGATAGTGGTTTTGATGGTGATGAGTAATTAGCATTCCAGATGAGAAGGTCATTGTTTATCCTGAAACAAGAAGTGGACAGCGATGAGACTTCAGTCCTCCAGGAGTTCTCAACCTTGGCCATGACTCAGAGTCACTTTGAGTATTTTAATGTAAAAATTCTGATTCTGGGTCCCTAGCCTCAGAGATTCTCATTTAGCAAATATACGCAGAGACTAAGGTCTATTTTATTTTATTTTTTACAGAGCTGAAGATTGAACCCATGACTGCACACATGCTAGGAAATCATCCTACAACTGAACTACATCCTTAGCCGTTTTTATTTTTTTTTTTATCTTTTCAGACCGGGTCTTGCTAAATTTCCTAGGCTAGCCTGGATCTCACAAATCTTCCTCAGTCTCGTGAGTAGCTGGGATTGCAGGCATTTGTCACAGCTCTGGCTTTTAGTTTTTCATTTTAAGAGATACTAAACTAAAAGACACTACAGGGGATTTGGATATGTAAAGAACATTGGCATATAGTGGTATGATCTATAATTTTTTTTTCCTTCTTTCTCTCCCAAACCCTTCTTTTCTTTTCTTTGCTAAGGAT
Organism: Dolichotis patagonum; assembly: GCA_004027295.1. NCBI lineage: Eukaryota > Metazoa > Chordata > Mammalia > Rodentia > Caviidae > Dolichotis > Dolichotis patagonum. The sequence goes on from PVJX010022596.1 coordinate 7,712, forward strand.
TCAATCTGGGCCTCACATAGGAAAGCTCATACTCTATCACAAGCTACATCCTGGGTCCAAAGTTGTTATTGTTTTTGAGACAAGTTCTCCCTATGTTCCAGTGTTGTACTGGCTGTTCTCCTGCCTCAGCTTCCTAAGTACCTGGGGTTATAGGTTTGAGCCACTCCACCCAACCCAAAATATCCTATTTTAAAATATTGACAAGCACTTCAAAATTTCCACGGGGCTGAGGATGTAGCTCAGTGATACTGCACTTGCCTAGCACGCACAAGACCCTGGGTTCTTGGGTTCAATCCCAGAACTGCAAAAAAATAAAACAAAGCTCAAAAAACAAAAAGAAAAAAAAATCAAAGAATGGGTCAAATGACGTCTACTGAGCAAAAATAACCTGAATCTGCCCATTGAAATGTCTTGGCAATATGTTAGCTAGACAGTTGCTCAATAAAAAGTGGTGGGGTCAACAGTTCTCTTCACTGGCTGCATCAGACTGTCAGCCATGAGGCTCTCTGGGGTTCTGGATAAAACCCAGCTTGGCCTGGAACCAAGTACTGTGGCAAAGGGGTCAGGAAACCAGTACCCTAGTCCCTGCTAACAGTTTGTTGGTAACACTGGACAAGAAATGTCCTCTCTACTTGCAGGATTTTTTCCTGTAAGGTCTAGGTAGAGAGAGTGGGAGGATGATTCCTCCTAGCCTTCTTTCCAAGGTTCTAGTCATTCTTTTCATGAAGATTTGCCTCTTATAACCAGCTACTTGACAAGAAAACTCTTCAGATTAAATTAAATATTCAACTTTTATTGGCTTAAGTAACAATTCTGTCTCTCTCTTCTGGTAGTTCTGGTGCTTGAACTCAGGATAGATTATTCTAGGTAAAGACTTCAGCACTGAGATACTGAGATACATTTACAGCATTTTTTTTTTTTTTTGAGACAAGGTCTTGATAAATTGCCCAGGCTAGGCTTAAATTTGTGAGCCTCCTGCCTTAGCCTCCTGGGTATCTAGGATTACAGGTTTGAGCCACCACACTTAGCTCTCTCCCATATTCTGTATCTTCTGTGATTTGTATTGCAGGGAAATATCTTTGTGCAGAAGGCTTTGGGGGGATTTTCTAGGGAGAAAGAAGGCATTTTTGAATAGAATGCCTGGGTAAGGTGGAGTGTGTAGGCTTCTTATTTGCTGAATGCCGTGTTTTAGATCAAAATTTTAAAAAATGAAGAGTTGATATTTGGGAAATTTTAAAGTAAAAAGTGAATTCCTTCATAGTTCACATAAAACCTTGCAACTGTATCTTTTCCCTCATAGTTTTACTCACATATAATTTACATATAATAAAGTTAATCCATTTAAATTTTTTAGTACTGGGAATTGAACTTAGGACCTTGTGCTTGCCAGGCAGGCACTTTGCTGCTGAGCTATGTCCCCAGCCCTAATTTTTTTTTTTTTTTTTTTTTTTTGATGCTGAGGATCAAACCCAAGGCCTTGCACGTGCTGTCTTAGTTACTTTTACTTTTCTCTTCTTGCTGGGACAAACATCTGACACACAAAATGAAGGATGGAAAGGTCGATTTAGCTTATAATTCTTAGAGGTTTCAGTCCATAATCAGCTGGATCCAAGGCAGGGGGACATGGCACAGGCCACCAGGTAGCAGCCACAGCAAAAGGAGGAAATAAGCCTCTTCTCCTCCCTTATATACACAAACTATCCCCCACCCCAGTGGGTGTAGCACCCACAAAATCTCTGTGAGCTCCTCTTGCACAGGATGAAGATATTTACAAAGTAAGAACCCTGGCTCCCTGCTAAGTCTCTCAGTTACACTGCTAAACTGCTGAAGTTGACACAGTATATCAACTCTAACACATGCTAAGCACACACTTAGTACTAAGCTACTCCCCCATCCCCTAAAATGTTTTTAAATAATCAATGGGTTTTAGTATCTTTACAAACTTGTGCAATCAACATCACTATCTAATTGTAGAACACTTTCATCTCCCTCAAAAGAAATGCCTTATTCATTATCATTTTCTGTGATACCTGGCAACCACAGTCTATTTTCTGTGTTTCTAAGTAGCCTATTTTGTATACATGGAAGCACATACAATGTCGTCTTTTGTGTCTGTCTTCTTTCACCTGGCACAATATTTTCAAGGTTTGTGACCTTATGCCTTTTTATTGCCAAACAATACTCCATTGTATGAATATACCATGCTTGTTTGTCTATCGGTTTTAGTCATTTGTTACTGAGACACAATACCCTATACTCACAAGTTAAAGAAGGAAAGGTTTCTTCTGGATCAATGTGTAGAGGTTTCGGTCCATACCTGGCTGGCTCTAAGGCAGGAGGGTATGACACAGTGGCATGGCACACAGGAAGCAGAGACTCAAGGGAGAAGCTGGGGAGGGAGATTAAACCCTTCTAGGTTGCTTGGCAAGTCAGCTGTAACATACCCGTAATTTAATCACCTTCCAAAAGCCCTGCCTATGTGTACATGAGACTCTTGGGGGGACATCTGGATATAAACCATAACATTCTGCCCTAGCTCCAAAAAGATTCATGTGAATCCCTTCATGAAAAATGCATTTATCTCATCTCTAAGAGTCACCAAAGTCTTAATAATTCTAGCACTGCTGAATAGTTCAAGGCCAAAGTCTTCTTTGAAACTTAAGGCAAACTCTTGATTGCAAGTTCTTATAAAATCAAAAAGAAGTTAAACACTGCTCACATACAATGGATGCAGGATAAAATTCTAATTTCAAAAGGGAAGAAGAAGGAGATGGAAAGGAATGGGACCAAGGCAAAGAATGAAACCCAGCAGGGCAAACATTAAGTCCTGTAGATCCATGTCCAGCACCCAGGGCAAGATGTTGTGAGATATGACTCTAAAGGGCTTGGGTAGCACTTTGCTGGTGGCTGTACTTCTCATGGCTTCTCTTTTGCACTGCCTTTGCTCATTCCTTATGGCTTTCTTCAGATATTCTACATTTCCTGGGTTCTTCAACTTTCCTGGCTCTCCAGTGGACTTTCAGCTTCTTTCCCACAGCTTCATGCACTCACCTGTCAGGGAGACACTGCCTGGACTCCTAGGCCTTCTTCTGAAATTTGGGTGGAAGCTTCTCTGACCCTATAACTATTGCATTCTGTATGCCTGTAAAACCAGTACCGCATGGATGACACCAGGGTCTGCTTCCAGCTCAAGCAGTAGCCAGGTCCTTTTGTAACATCGCTGCAGAAGCCTTTGAATGCCTGTATGACTAAGCACTGTAAAATTAATACCTGGGAATAAATTCCCTATAAGGCTATTCTGGAGCAGTCCAGAGTACCTTGGAGTTCTCTTCTCAAAGCCAACTCTTTCACTTTTTCAATTTTAAGCCTGCCAGTGATGTGATTTTGCTGATTGCTGACATGCCTTTAAGCAATGTCTTCCCCAATTGTCCTGCTTGTACTTGCCTTCTTTTTAGCGGTAATCTTTTTAGTAACCTAGGGCTCCTATACTCCATCTTTTTAGAGACTTTCTGATGAAACTGAAAACTTTTAAAATGGAATTTTTGGTTCCGATTTTCAGAATAAACCTGGCTAAAAGTCTTTTTTTTTTTTTTTCCACAAGATGTGTAGTTAACTGGGTCCCACTTGCTAAGGGGGAGGGAGGACAAGGGACAGGGGACAGGACGACATGAGATGTTTGATTCTAAGCCTGTGCGCCTGCAGGCTCACAGCCACCCCCCAGAGAGGGGAGGAGTTCCTTGTTCTCCCCGCACTCCAATCAACTGCACGGTGCAGGTCCCGACATGCCAGGATCTCTCTCCTTTGTGCCCGCTGAAAGTCTGCCACACTTACAGCCGCCCCCCAGAGAGGGGAGGAGCTCCTTGTTCTCCTGGCACCCTGAGTCAACTGCACAGTGCAGGTCCCGAGGCGCCAGGGTCTCTCCCTTGCAGGCCCCCAAAGCCCGCCATACTCACCTGCTATTTCTTTCTGATGAATTGACTATTATATTTCCAACAGACCACAGAAAGAATTCTCTTTAGGTTCCTGTTTGAAACCAACAGCTATAGAAATCTGCTGGCCTTGCTTTAGGGCCATAGGCTTAAAGTCTTGAGTAGTATTCATATCATAGTCTCAGTGTTGGCATGCTTTGAAAATTTCCCAGCAGATTAATTAGTATGCTACCTTTAACCTCAGTCTCCTGCAAAGTCTCAGGTCATGGATGAAATGTAGACAAATGTTCTGCCAAACATGTGGCCTGGAGTGCAGGTGCCAGTGGAGCCCTTTGCATCTGGAGCTTCTTGAGTGTGGTCTTCTCTGGTTGCATTACGTCAGCATTCTAGACTTCTCCCAACAAGCTCAGGTCATAGTATTCTAGGACTGTTTCTCTAACCAGAATCTCCGTAGCTTTCTCCCTTGGTGCCAGGTGTGGTGTAACTCCAGCACTCAAGAGGCTGAGGCAGAGGATCACTGTGAGTTTAAAGCCACCCTGGGCTACACAGTGAGGCCAGGCCAGCCTAAACTACATGTGAGAGCCTGTCTCAAAAGCAAATAAACAAACAAAACCCTCCAAAACAAAACTCCTCCCTTGAACCTGTTCCACAGACTTCTGAACCACAGTCATGTAGTGTTACAGCAATGATCCCACTCTTGTTATTAATATCTGTCTTAGTTTTTTCCTCCTTACTGAGACACCACTTACCACTGATGGGCAGTAAGGGTGTTTCTTATATTGGGCCATTATAAATAAGGTTGTAGTGGACATTCATATACAAGATTTTGTAGGACATATATTTTCACTTCTCTTAGGGATATGACACTGCAGTAAAATTGTTGTTTTATGGGAAGAGTCTCTATACATTTAACCTTTTAAGCAGCTGTCACAGTTTCTGTCTTAGTTACTTTCTTTTCTCATTGCTGTAACAAAATACCTGACACCCAATGTTAAAAGAGGAAAGGTTTATTTAGCTCCCAGTTTGCAGAGGTTTCAGTCCATAATTGGCTGGCTCCTAAGATGGGTGACATCACAGAAGAGAAACAGTTCATGGTGAGCAGAAGGTAGCACAGCAACAGGACACCTTAGCAACTTCCTTTTGCCACTTTTATACTCTTTCTAAACTATTGAGATTAGGGAAGAGCCAAGCCAGTCAGTGGACAGATTTAGTAATCACACACTCTTAATCCCAGCATCACACACTCTAGATCCAGCCATGTCTGAAAAAGCCCTACCTATGAGGCTTTGCAGGGACATCTAGACACAGAACATAACAGTTTCCCAAAGCAGTGATACTGTTACTTTTGTGTGTGTGTGTTTTTGAGACAGGGTCTCCCTGTGTACTTTAGGCTAGCCTTAAGCTCACTTTTTTAGCTCAGGCTGCTCTCAAACTTGCAACAATCCTCCTGCCTCAGCCTCCTGAGCGCTGGGATTACAGGCATATACCACCAGGCTCAGCTGTGTTCTACATTTCTGTTAGTAGTTCATGAAGCTTCCAGTTTCTGTATATCCTCATCAACACTTATGATGATCTGTCTTTTTGATTAAAGTTATCCTTGTGGATGTGTAGTGGCATCTTAGTGAAAACTATAGATGGCATTCTTATAGCTTAGATTCTGCAGTTGAATCTATTCCTGATCCTTTTGATTTTGTCATCTGACCATCCTTTTACTAATTTCTATTCGCAAGTGAAGTTGATAATCTTTTTTTTTTTCTTCCAAACGGGGTCTTGCTATGTACTTCAGGCTGGCCTTGACCTCCCTGTGTAGCCCAGGTTGACCTCGAACTCATGGTGACCCTCCTGCTTCAGGCTCCCAAGTGCTGGATTACAGGCGTGTGCTACCTCGCCTGGTTGAAGCTGATAATCTTAAGTGGATTTGCTTTAACCCTCAGATCTGGAGGTCTGGAGATTTCTCACAAAGCTGGGATTGGAGGTACCATTTGACCCAGCTATTCCACTTCTGGGCATGTTCCCAGAAGATCTGAAAACATCATACCACAGTGATATATGCACACCCATGTTTATAGCAGCACAATTTGTAATAGCCAGATCTTGGAAACAACCTAAATTCCCATCAACTGAGGAATGGATAAAAAGATGTGGTATTTTTATTCAATGGAGTGCTACTCAGCTATAAAGAATGATCACATTGAGATATTTATAAGTAAATGGATGCAACTCGAGACTATACTCATAAGTGAAATAAATCAACTCACATGTGTAAATACCATATAGGCTCCCTAGTGTAAGAAATGGTAAGAGTACATAAGATATAAAAAACTAGATAATTACAGTGAAAGGATAAAAATATGCTTAAAGGGGAAAAAATAGTATCTCAGGGAAAATGAGGAAAAAGAAAAAAATATCTAAAATTATATAAACACACTTAGGATAGCTAAGATGATTGTGCTACAAATTCTGTAAGTTCTTGGAACAAAATAGTTAACATTCACAGGATTGGAACAATTGTGCATATTATTGTATGGTGATCTGAGGAACTCCTGAAGATCATTATGTAAAATAACAACCCTGGTTATGCTCATACCACCTTGTTTTGAAGGCCTATATTGTCAGTGCTCTGGGCTCTTTGCTATTGTTGTTTGTCTTTTTTGTTTTGTGTTTTGCCTAGGAGTTTGTTTTGTTTTGTCTTGTTTTGGTTTTGTTTTTCCCTCTAATACAGAAAGGATAGGTATACATGTAGAGACTCATGCATGCATAGAACTTCTCTTAAACAGTTTATGAGAATCAATTATATAATGCATGATGAAATGAACAGCTACTTGAAGAAAAAGAGACACTACGGTATCCAGTGCTGATTCTGTAGCATCATGTTGTGAAATCCAGCAATACTATTATTCTTTGTTCAGTCATTTTAGTCTGTTTTGTATTGTTTAATTTCAACATACATGAAGGTATGGATAGCATTTTTTTGGGGGGGGGAGTACAGGGGATTGAACTCAGGACCTCACATTTGCCAGGCAGGCATTTATGCTGCTGAGCTAAATCCCCAGCCCCAGACAGCTATTTTTAAGAGAAGAGAGACATTATGGCAGCCATTGTTGACTTCCCTATTGTCTGGTTTTGAAGACCTAAAACACCTTCATCATCCTGTTACAATGTTTAATACTATTTTGTTTTGTATGAATTCATTGCATGTGAAGATATGGACAACTATTTGGAAGAAAACAAGAGACAATATGATAGACAGTGAAGATCTCCTGTTGTCTTACTTTGAAATCTGTGTCTCTTACATTATTTTCTTATTATGTTTTGTTGTTTTGTTATGTTTAATTTTATCCTCTTTAAAATAAAAAAAGGTCTGAAGTGAGGGTAAGTCACTCTCAAATTAGAGCGAGGGAATTCAGAGATACCATACTGCTTCCCCCATGCATGGTTTCAGTTACCTATGGTCAGTCAGGAAATATTAAATGAGAAACTCCAGAAACAAATAACTTGTAAGTTTTAAATTACATGCTGTTCCAGGTAGCGTGATGAAATCTCACCCTATCATGCTCTGTCCTATCCAGAATATGGAGCACAGAAACAAGGTTTGTTGTGCTGCAGAGTTGAGGCTGAGGAATCTGCAGGGGTCAGTGGAGTTTATGCCCTGAGGATAAGACTACTGCAATATGTGAAAGACGGTGGAGAAATGAATGTCTAGCAGGTAATAATCAATACACGCTTTCTATAGGATGGTGTGCTAGCTGGACTTCAGAGTTGGATTGGTTCTATACACAGGGATTGTAATGGTTTAGAGCATGAAGGAAAGAAAATCTTAGTTAGGGCTCAGGTAGAAAAGCAGCTAAGCATACAGTTTCTTGAAATGGGATCTCCTGAAAATGAGTTTTCTCCCTGAAAACTGTAGAGTCACTGGGCACATACATGCTCACCAGCTTGTACTTATAATTACCTCTTCTTCTGTTCCTTTTATTGGCTGAACTATCATGATGGTTAGGCCCTCTAAGTGTTTTTCCACCAGATGCAGAATCACAGAATAATACTTGCTTTAGAACCAATACCTGATTTCCCTGAACCTAAATGGTTGTGGTGGATATAGATACTTTCGGTTTCCCCCTACTCTTCTCAGAAGGTATTTTGTTTCATTTATACGTTCTTGAGATTTGATCACTTCTAAGTCTTCCTGAAAGACTTTTTGGGTATCTTTGGTCTTGAAGGCTTATAGGAAATTTCAGGATGAGGTACACACTGATAGGCATTACGGGAAACATACCTGTCTCTTTTTGAGGACTTCTGGTTGATACAGGTTTCTCTATTCTTTTTCTCTTCTTCCTTTGTTCACGTCAGTAATAATACCTGTGATTGTGGCTTCGTGAGCTATTACCGTAGTGTAACAAATATTCAAAAAATGCTGTTAGGGTTGGGGGTGTGGTTTAGTAGAATTCTTGCCTATCATGCATGAGGCATCTCCAGCAACACACACACACACACACACACACACACACACACACACACACACAGAGTTTATAATTTTATTTTGCTCATAATTTTGTGGGTCAGGAATTCAGCAAGGGCTGAACCGAGTTCTCTTTTGGGGTCTGTCATGCAGTTGCAGTTGGATGCCAGCAGAGGCTGCATCATCTGAAGACTGGGTAGGGCTGGGGATCCCCGAAGTGTGGCTGGCAGTAGGTGCTAGTCATCTGGTGGGGGGTTCTGGGAGACTTTTGACTGGCATGTCTCCACGTGACCGCTGTACTGTGGTGGTCTTATATGGTAACAGACTTCTTTTGTTTCCCATTGCAAGGATGGATACAGAACAGGTAAAAGTATTCTTTTCCCTGGAATACTTATCCCCCCAATTACTTATGTATCTATAGTGTCTATTTTTCAGGTCTCTCAGGAAGCCCTCCCTGACCACCCAACTCTGGGGTGAAGGTTTCTCTATGAGTCCACATGTTGCTTCTGTAGTTTTAGCTCTTATCACGGTGCCCTATAAAGTGCCCGTTTGTCCAGGTTGTCTCCACTGGACTCTAAGTTTCCTGAGGGCAGGGATACAATTATGTATGTACACAAAAGCATCCCTAGCGCGCAGCACAACGTCTGTTAGTGGTTTGTCACTAAGCACAACTGCATCTCCCGCACTCACACTCCTTAGGGGCAAATTACCACACATTTCTCATATAAACATAGCCACGGAGATACCGCAGCAACACACACAAAACCTGTCACATTCGCTCTTGTCCACGTAAGCTCCATCACTGTGATTTATTCCCCTTGCTCGGTCACTGTCACATTCCTCACACACTGTCACCACCAGTAGCCCAACATACACTCAATTACCGTGACAGCTCTAATCCTCAATTATGGCTGCATTTTTTTTTAAACACAAGCCTGGTCACCATCTGCACTGGAACTAGGATATTCTCTCCTACAAGTTGAGCTAATATTACAACAGTTCTATTTTTCAAACACGCAGTCACATGGCGTTATTTTTCATCCACATAATCCCTGACATATGCAATTATGGTCACACACCGTCTCGCTTACTGTCTTCTGCCCAGCGCCCTGACACTCTCTGCTACCCTGTCTCGTGCGCGCACTCCCCGGCGAGCACGCGGACTGCGCGTCCGTGGGGTCCACAGCCCTGGTCGGCTCGGGATTCCGAGCCCGGCGGGCGCGGCCGCGCCCCGCCCCCTCATGCATATGCAGCACCTCCACCCGGCGGCCCGGCCCCCAGACGGCCATTTGTAGCGGCGCTGGAGGCTGCGTGCGGCAGGCGCTGCGGAGGAGCGTAGAGGAGCGCGCCCCGGCCGCTGCCGCCCCTGGCCCCGCGCTCACCCCGCGCCTTCGCGCCTCGGGCGGTACCCGACCCGTCTCAGGCCCCACGCGGCTGCGCATCCCGGCCCTCCCGGCGCCCGCGACCCCCGCCCGGCCGCTCGCCCGCAGCCCGCCGGTCGCACACGTCCCCGGAGCCGGGCCTAGGGCGGGCGGCGGCGGCGCAGCGCGGCCGGGCTGGGCTCGCGGCGTCCCCATGGCTGCGGCCGGCTGGCGGGACGGCTCTGGCCAGGAGAAGTACCGGCTCGTGGTGGTCGGCGGGGGCGGCGTGGGCAAGTCGGCGCTCACCATCCAGTTCATCCAGGTGCGGGGAGCGGGCCTGCGGGCGGCGGCGGCGGCGGCGGGGGTTCGCGCTACCTGTGGCGGGGCGGCCGCCGCGACCCCGCCCCGGAGGCGCCGCGCAGACCGGGGCCCGGGGGACGCGGGCCGGCGCTGCGCTCTGCCCCGCGGCTGCGGCGCCGCGCCCCTGCCCCCCTGCGCCCGGCGCGGCGTCCGGGACTCGGGCTTCTCAGGAATGCGGCCGGGAGGGCGGAGCCGCCAGGGGTGGGAAGCGCGTCCCACCTTATCGCTCCGAGCTAGCGAGCGAGCGAGGCCGGAGCCCCCCGGGAGCGGCCGCGCAGCCGCGCCGGGCTTCCTGCCCCGCGGGCCCGGGCGGGGCCGCGGACTGGACCCAGACCCGGACCTAGACCCGGACTCGGACCCCGCGCGCTGCCTGTGCGGCTGCCGTCGGGGCGATCGATCTCCGCGTCGTCCCCGGGCTCCGCGCGCCGGGCGAGTCCGAGCTGCCCCCTTCGAGCTGGGGTGTTTTTTCTTTGTGTGTGTTTGCGCTTGGTTACAAGTAGTCTCTTAGGTAATATGTCCGGGTGGGAGTGTTTGATAATGCTCCAGGGAAATGGTGGCTTCGAGGAAGTTAAAAATGTGCTTTGACTCGGGCGAGAACGTTTCCTACTAGGAATTGGCTAGTGCCTTCCTGCTTCTCGCCGTGCCAAGGTGAAGTTTGGGGTGAGCCCGGCTGGTCAGCCGAGTCGGGCGTTCTGTGTTCGGACCACCCTCTCCCTCACCCCCACTCGTAGCCCTGTGTGGTTGATGGGGTTGGGGAGAAGGCAGAATGTGTTAGAGGAGGAGGAGGAGGAGGTAGCATTCTTCATTCTTAGAATTTGTTCTTGGTGAGAGGCTTAGATCTTTTCTGTGATTCTAAAAAAGAAAAGCCAGATAGGTTCCTGCTTTTGTCACCCTAAAAGGTGTGGCATATGCTGGGAGAAGCGTAGTAACCTTTCTGTCAGGTAATAGCTGTTTGTATTTTATCCAGTACTGATGGTGAAATTTTTTTCAGATTTCTTTCATCTGCTTGTTAGTATTTGGATAGCTACAATAGTTCACGGGATTAAAAACTGCTGCTAGAACGTTTGTATCCAGGAAGAGAGGACGTTTATGTAATGAACATTTACAATAGGCTCATAAGTGGGTTAAAAAAAATCAGCGAGAGGTGAGATTGGTTTAAGTGTAACAGAAGGAATCAGGGATTATGTCACCTTGCTATTTCCCTAAGGCCAAGAAAGATTTTTAAAATAACTGACGGCAAAGCAAAACAATTTATAGTAAATCCTGTCTTTGGTGACTCCTTTGATGGTTAAGGTTTGGAGCAGTCAAGAAGGGGGAAAAATCATCTTGGGTTCCGCGTTGCTGAATAATGTTATCTAACGGATTTAAATCACATTTTTTTTGTTTTGTTTTGAGGGAGGGACCATCTGAATGTAATTGAGTTCATAAGTTAATAATTTAAATAAGATATTAGAACTTTGTTTTTGGTTAATTGTATTAGAAATCATTAAGAAATAGTCATTGTTGCCTTCCTAAAAATTTTCCTAGAATTCATTTGTTGAGGAAATGCTTCGATTATGAATGGTGTAGTAGCTGGATGTCTGACTGGTGTATATAAGGTGTCCTTAGAAACGTGTACACATGTACACAAAGGGTAGGAGCTTTTGAATCATACAGAGTGTGTGTCTTTCGCTCTGTCATTTTTTGGCTGTGAGAACGTTGCCAAAATACTCAGCCTCTCTGAGCCTCAGTTTTATCAATAAAATGGGTCTCGCTACACTTTCTTTTTAATTGAAATTCTGAGAACGATCTTGGCATTTTATGTAGCATGTATATGCAGCGTTAGTGGTAGCCATTTTTGTAAGTGCATATGTACAGTTCTGTAACATGTTGAAATGCAAAGGGAATTTAGATTTGGAAAAACCACCGTGGGAAGGATTTGTGAAAGCGCCGTGGGGCTGGAGATGTAGCTTAGTTGTAGAATGGTTGCCTGGCGTATGCAGGGTCCTCGATTCGATCCCCAGCACTTCAGATAACCAAAAATGTAGGTAGGCTTGGTGAGGAGGAGACTGAAATATATCATACATTGGTCGTTTAGAGAGAGGAGGCATGTGGGGTGGAGGTGAGGGAGTGGGGTAGGGCTCGGTGACCAGGGGCCAGTGAAACAGGAAAAGAGGCGCTGAAGTGAAGGTTTTCTGGGAGCAAGGAAACAGATCACCTGGATAGAAACTCAGACCTGCCACTTGGTCCGTGGGACTGTTAGGGAAGCCATTCAGCCTCTGTTCCTCAGCTTTGCTCATCTGTGAACTGGGCAGATATAGTGTGCTGTATATTGGTGTGAAACGAAATGAGTTAACATTGGTCAAGGACTTAGGACAGTGTAAGGCTGCGTAGTTTTTGGTTTTTTTTACTCTTAGATAATGGAATTAAAGGACTTTATCAACACTTAATAGACATTGTTTACTGTCTGACTCTGGGGGAGTTAAATTTCATTCTGTTGTGACTGTGTAACAGTTTGGTTCTCCTAGGAGATAAGGGTGGCATAATACCATGGTTTTTTTTGAGACTCCTGAAACATTACTATGTTTTTATAGCTTTCAACATTTATTTTTCTGTTATGTTATCTTGAGCAGAAAAAATGTAGTAAATTTGGAAGTGAAGATTTTTAAAGGAACTTTGCCTTTGCCTTTCTTTGACCTTAGATTTAGTCATTGCCTTCTGTGCATATGAGGGGCATCAAAATTAGGAACTTACTAAATTGAGATACCTTTCCGACTGTAAAAATGAATCCTACAAATCAAATATGTGTGATTAAAAATTTATGAAGACTACATGTGGAAAAAAAGACTACGTATCTACACATGATCTTACTGCTCATCATTTTTTGAAAAACATTTGAAGTTCTGTTAAACTCAGGTTAAGACACAATTTTGATGCTGTGCGGAGTGGAGGGGAGAGATGTATATGGGACCGTCTCCTTACCCAGGCCACTCTGGTAGTATTTTAGTGTCTAATCTCTTCAGGGGTTCAGTTTCTTCCCCATAAGATACTGGATTTGGTTGAATGAATCTCTGCAGCTTTGAATATCTAGGATTCTTTCTTCCTCATTTAATTAGTTACATGTCTATGATCAAGTTTCTCATGGTTCCCTAAGCCTCAGTTTCCCATTTGAAAAGAGAATAGCAGCAGCTTTAGGGTTTTTTGAGTAAATAAAATAACGTCTACAAGTCATTCAGCACAGTACCATCAACTGCATAAGCAGATAATAATTGTTACCTGTTTTTAAGTGAGGTCATACTTCTCTATCTTGATCTTCCCAAAACAAAATCTGAAATTTTTCGTTTTTCCTCAGCAAACCATCTGTAATTTTAAGTCACCCCAGCTCCATGCTTACCTTCCTCATTGCTGCATTGTATTTAGGTGATGAATATTAATTTCCTTCCTAAGTTTGGGAAAGCCAGTTTTTATCAGTCAGGAGTTGATATTAAGCGATAGGACTACAGTCATAGCTCAGTAGTAGAGCATGTGTTTAGTATGTGCCAGGACCAGGGTTCAATTGCTGGCACCAACAAGAAGGAAAACGAAATAATGGAGTAACCATTGGTGGTGCAGGTTATTGCTTTATCTGGCAACTCTAAGCGGAGGGTCTATGTGCTTTGCAAATTTAAAGAGAAAATTTCCCAGTTTCTGTTCTTTGGCGTCTTTTTTATTCATCAGTGTGTCAGCTTTTGAGCTGTGTAAGGGGTTGGCTATTTCCTCACCTCTTGAGTTTTTGTCAGCCGTAAAACCTGTTGGTCTGGACCTAACTCAGATACTGCTTTTTTTGCTTAGCAGAGTTTGTCTCTTGCTAGGTGCCTTTTCAGTGCCTTTCCTGGGGGAGATTCTAGGGAGAGGTCAAGACTTCCTTACTTGTGTTGACAGGCACTTAATCTACGTACCAAGGTTCTGAGTTTGTGTTCCTTTGCTATTCCATTGCTATGTCTGGAAGACTTCCTGCAATTCGAAAGCATCTCAGCTGTTAACTTGATCATAATTGAAAACTAGGCTTTTTTTCTTTGCAAATTGTTTTATGTTCGAGAGTACAATAATTTACAAATGAATTGCTAGCATTGAAAAATAAGACACTTCTCCCAGGGATGTTAGTACTGTACAGGTTTACTTATTCTGGTTACAGTTGAAATGGTCTTGAAGAGTGTGTGGTGATCTGAATTCTAGGAAGAACATTTTCACATTTTCTTTTTCATCTTTTTTTTTTTTTAATACAGAGAATGCTGCTTTTGTCAGAAAAAGCATACGGAAATTCTAGAGTAGGATGTCTTTACGTTAAACTTATTTGTATACTTAGTTGAAAAGAAGCTAGTAAAATGGGTAGGAGTCTTTGTGCATGTGTGTAATTTAGATGGCCTTGCTGTGTGGCCTGGGCTGAGCTTGCAGCTCCGCCTCAGCCTTCGGAGCTGCTGAAACTGGGGCCGACCTCACCTCAGCCTAAGTAGTGTTTTCTTCACGGTTCAGCTCTGCTGGAGTTGTTGAATCTTGAAAGAAAGGGCTTGATGTTAAATGACTTTGGGATCCAGCTGTTGAATCTGTCTGGGATTGAAACTTAGTTTCAACAAATGTCCTTGATAGGCCTTTTTGTTTTACAAAGAAAAATGCGGCTCAGAAAAGCAAAGAAGGGACTGGAAATAGAGCTCAGCAGCACAGCGCCTGCCTGGCAAGTGCAACAAGGTCCTGAATTCGAGTCCCAGGACTAAAACCAAAAAACCCAGAAATATATGTTGTCTGAAATGTTGCTACTGGAAACATAATTAGACTGAGTTTCTTGATGTCTTGCGAGTTATAGTTTAGGTTTTGTAAGAACTGTGGTGATTATAAGCATCAAAAACATTAAATATTTTAATTCACGGATGGTTAGTTTATTGTTGGTGTATGTTACTTTAATAGTGCCAACAAGCTTGTGATTGTCACCTTATATGATTTTTTTCCTCCCCCAGGAAAAAAGAGGTCTGTATATATGTAAGTAAATGTTCAGTGCTACGATGATGAATGTGTTAAAATGATAGCTGATGTTGTGCCCATATTTCCAAATGGTAACATTTTGCTGTATTTGCTTTTTTTTCTCCAATCTGTACACATTGAAAAAATTACTGGAGTATAAATTGAAGACATAGTGTGCCCTCACCCAATCTTACGTACCACTTTGGATATCTTCTAAGAACAAGGATATTTAACACAGTATAATAACCCAAACCAGAAATACCTATGGATTTTGCCGATTTTTCTCCATAATGTCTTTTATAGTAAAAGAAGAGATTATACAGTGTGTTTTATAGCCCCATCACCTTTGACCCGGAACAGTTTTTTTAACCTGTGTTTCAAAGAGTACAGACTAATTATTTGTAGAGAGCTGTCCATTTGAATTTGACTGATGTTTCTGCGTGATTAAATTCAGGTTACGCATTTCTTTGTAGGGTGGGTAAGACTAACGAATGATATATTTTTCCCTGTGTGTTTTACTAGGAGACAGATGTTTGATTATATACTTGTTTACTGTTTGACTTAGCGATCCTAAGTCTAGGAATTTACCAAGAAGGTTCATTTCAACAGCATGAGAATGCACGTGCGTGAAGTTGTGGCATTGTTTATAATTGGAAAAATTAGAAGCTACTTGTCTAATAGATTGGTTGAATACCATATGATAGATTCACACAGTGGAGCATTATGCAACAGTAAAAATATGAGAAAGGTCTCAGTACACTGTGGGGTGCTAAGGTAGTGTTCAGTAAAAAATGTGTAGTTAAAAAGTACCGCATATATAGAAGGGGAAATAAAATACAAATTATTTGCTCAAGGGAACAGCAACAAAATAAAACAAGGACACACAAGAGAATATTGACCCAATGGGGCTGAGTGGGAATAGAGTGGAAGAAATAATGGAATGAGGACAGTGACCCTTCTGGAACATTGTTTTCTGACTTTGAAACCATGTTAATGTTTCACATACTCAGTATTCAAGTAGCAAACACAGCAATAAACGCAAATGATGAAAAAAATCTTAAGGCAGAATACAGACAAGGGTGCTGAACCTTATTTCAGTGACTCACTTGATCACATTCAGTGGGTGAAAGAAAGAAAACTAATTTAGATAACTTTTGAACCCAGGATTTGGACTGTTTGCTCAGGATAGAGAGAACTCAACGCAACCACTGGGCTCTAGTTGATGTTTTCTCTTTTCCTCTTACTGTCGGAGAGAAGGGAGCTACAAATGTGGAAAGGGCAAAGGTCTGAATGAACGCTGATGTTTAAAATTGAAGTACACTGGCGTGAAAGTACACAGATGTGTGGATGTGCCCATCTCTGCATCCTCTTTTCAGGTGTACTAACAGGGCCCCAAGGCAGTGATACCCTAGTACAGGAGTAGTGAGATCACCTAGCACCAGAGCTTGGTTTCTGAATGCTATGTTTTACTAGAAGAAGCCTTGGAGAAATGTCTGATTTTAGAGCTGGGGCCGGGGTGGGGGGGAATCAAAGATGAGTTTGGAGTGTCTCGTAATGTCAGGAAATACGGAAGTACTCAGCAAACAAAGTGATGGGGACTGAGAGATGGGAGCCAAGCTGGAAGAATGTCCATTTGATCCTGTGGGGTCAGTTTAATCATCGAAATGAGACAAATGATTCTTGTCCATGATAAAGTAAGAGTCTGTGACTCCATGGTGACAGATTATTGAAAATTTGTCAATATGGAATTCAGACTGACAGACGAACGTACAGGAACAGGGAAATTAGAAAATCTTTTGGCGGTCATAATAATTAGGTATCATAAGTGGATGTTGTAACTAGTTGGCAAAGAGAGTAGGTGGATATTATTGTCTCAAAGTATGTTCCTATAAGTTATTTATCAGGGAGAAGACAAGAATTTACAGAGGAGAAACTAGGGTGCACCCCCATCTTTGGTGATGGTTTTGTTTTTCAATTGATTTTATTAAGTGCTTGATTGGATCAGATGTAGTGAATGCTAGGTTGAATTGTGATTTAAAGAATACTTTCAGGCACTTTTGCTGGGTGTGGTTTGCATTTGTAATCTCAGCACTCAGGAGGCTGAGGTAGAAGGGTCACTGCAAGTTCTGGACCAGCCTGGACTGGAGTACATAGTGAGTTCAGGACCAGCCTGGTCTACATGGGGTCTCAAAAAACCAAAGGGGAAAAAAAGAGGACACTTTTCAAGTACTTCTAACTGGACAGGTATTTAAGATTATATTTACTTGTATATAGTAAAGGATAACTTCTCTGGGTATGAAATTATTGCATCTCAACATTTTTTTGTTTTAAAGCAGTGGAGATAATTGCTTTATTTATCTTTGGCTAGCCTCAAGTGCCCTTTTTGCAGAAATAACTCTTCTACTTATATGCCTGCAGCATTCACTTATCTTTGGAAATGGAAACATTTATCAAGATAGGACTGGAAGGTTTTCTCTGTTCCCTACTTTCTCAGGGAAATGATGAAACTCTGGGAGGAATTTACTCCTTGTGATTGCCTTTTTATAGTCATAAGCAGTCTAATGAAATGAAACAACACAGCTTTGTGGTCTTGTTTGTTTCTCTTTTAGAAAGTTCTAGACCTGGGTAAATTCCTACTGGTTGTCTAAGAACATGCATCTTGCAAGTCATGTGTTAGGTATTGGTTGACATCCTTTCATCCACTATGACCATTTCTGAAAGAGGGTTTGGATTAGATGGTAATTCTTTGTCTTGCTCACTTTAGATTGTTTTAAATCCTATAAATATCAGAATGTAAAGTAGTATTTTACTAAGACTTTGTATCTTTATGTTCCTTGGCCTGAACATATGCCACTTAGTTGTATTTGTACATTTTATTCTTCATATTTAGATTTTGAGAATCTTAGACCACAAATATCTTTGTGGCATGAACTAAACACTTAACAAAATACTTGTTAATGCCTATTATTTGCTAGTGTTAGATCTTAAACAGGGCATAGGAAATAGTTGAGGAGGTAAACATTTTAGGAAGGGTGAGTTGAATCTGTTACGGCTCCATAGCAGCTATTTCCTGAGGAGGAGAGTGAACTGGCTGGCTTTTTGGATTTCAGATTTTCTCTGTAATGAAAAGGTCATATATGGTCATTTGAATATTAAATTTTAGAAGTTTAGCAGTTGGTCTACAATCGTTCAGTTTTATCCAGAATAGTCTTTGTACAAGACAGTCTTATTTTGATTTCTCTTTGGAAATCTTGGTTCAGGAAATGTAAAACAGCCTTGAGAATATGGTCTTAAAAGAGTTACAGCTTTTGTCTTATTTCCTGGTGGGTTTTTCTCCCAAAGCCTTGCTTTTGGTTAAATGATGACATGTGGTTGAGATTATAGTAGTCAGCAATTCGTTAGCAGAATGGAAAAGAATACTAAGCAAGTAGGCAAGTCAGATTGCAAAGAAAGACTTACAATGGGTATTAACATTTAATTTTCAGAAATCACGTGGAAAAGATATATGACTATTAAATTTGTAATTTCATCCCTTTTGCCTCTGAAATGAAGATGTGTGAGCTAAATAAAACGGAATTTGCCTAAGTGATGTATCCACACACATACTCAAGTGCATAGTCATGTGTCTTAAATTGAGGAAGAAGTGAATTTAAAGTTAGAGAGGAATTAAGGGTTTGTGGGTTTTTGGAGTATAAAAATGGGGATAAATTGTACAACAAAGATGTTAGTAGTAATTGAATAATGACTTGCAGATGTTTAGATGGATAGCTTAATAGCTTACTTGAACACTGCATTGTTAGTTTCAGATACTGGCATGGAATTTCCTTGCCAAGAGCTCGGTTTAAATGAACTACTTTTTAATTGTCAAGTGACTTAATGTTAAAAATTTCTTAGAACCACTACAGTATTTCCTGATACAGCACTTTAGTCAGATGTTAAGGATGGAGTGAGAATAATGCAGTTACATACAAATAGTTCAGGTTTGTCAGATGTTGGGTCTTGGGGTCATTTCCTTACTGTATGAAGTCTAAAGGGTTCGCTGACCATAATTGACTTATTTTGGGGTTTCTGTGACACAGTGTGTCGGTTATGTTGCTCAAGCTGGTCTTGAACTCGGGGCTCAAATTTCTCTGGCTCTAACCTTGAGTTGCTGGGACTAAAGGTGTGTGCCACTGTGCCCAGCTTTTGATCATTATCTCAGTAGTTGTGAAAGTAGGGTGGAAAACTTTGTGATGTAATATAAACTTGTGATTCTGAGTTTTTAATTTTACATGTGGAGTTATAGACAATTTTTATTTTTTTCTTTACTAAAAGCATTGCAGATCACGTATTTACATAGTAGTTAGTTCGAGGAAGAAGCCGTGGACTGAGCTGACTGATCACAGGAAGCTGTCTGACACGGGTTACTTCAGTTTGTGGTTTTGGGTGAATAGTCCATGGTGCGCAGCTGTTGGTTCAGCAGCTTTGTTCCAGCTGTCCCACTTGTCTGTCACAGAATACCCCACATTCCTTTTTAAAATTTTTAACAGAACTTTTTATAATATATATTCTATTAAAATGAATCACCATAATGAACGACTTCCTTTTCACCCCTGTCACTAGCTATTTATTCAGATGATGCCAGAATGGGTTATGTGTAGCAGAGTTGTCTTGCATATTTATAATTCTTTTGTTGTGAGTGCTGCAGTTGCAAAATAGGAAGTGAAGTTTTGCGTGAAGCCCGCCTTTGCCTCCCTTTCTGCTCCCTCTCCTGCCCCCTTGTGATCCTTTTCCCACTGCTTCTACCAGTGCTTCTATGGTTACTGCCAGCTCTTCCCCCACCTGGCAGCCCCACATCCTCTGCCTCATCGGACCTGTGAGAGGTTCCTGCTCTCACACGATGTGTGCCATTCCTTCTTCCCTCCTTTACAGAGTTTCAGCTCTTATGTTTGGGGAAACACACCATCCAGTTGGGGTCACAATCTGTGTAAAGCCTACACAGGACTATTCCGAAGCTGCAGCATTCTTCTTTCCTTTTATCCCATTATTCTTAGTCATTGTTCTTGCTGTGACCCAGCTTTTGCCCTGCAGCAGGCCTTTCCTGAGGGAGTATCCAGATTGGGTTAGATGCCTCACCCTTGTCTTGGTACCCTGTGCACATTAGTGCTTGCTTTCCTCCCCTCCCCTCCCCTCCCCTCCCCTCCCCTCCTGTCGCTTTCCTTCCCCCTCCTGTGTTTCTGGTGCTAGGCATCAAACTCTGGTGCTCTGTGCATGTCAAGCTTCTGCCTTGCCGCTGAGTCACACTCCAGCCCTTTCTAACCTTTTGAGAGTTAGAGTTTGAGAGTTGCAGAAGTCACTCTAGCTTCACTGTTACTGCCAGTAGGAGTCTTTTAGAAGGGGAGCCATTCATGCAACCTTAGTATGCTTGTAAAAATCAGGAAATTACACCAATTGTTCCAGTGTCTTTTATAGCAAAAGTTTTTTTCTGGCCCAGGATTTATCTAGGATTGTGTGTTGCATTTGTTTGTCCCATCTTTTTAGTTTTAGTTATTTGCAAAATATCTCACAATTTGGGTTTCTTTGCTGTATTTTGGCAAATACAGAAGTGATGTAGTGTCCTCCAGTGCATCATATAAATAGGCATGTGATGTCTTGTCACATGAAATCTAATCACTTTGCTACTGAAAAATTACTACTGTTCCCTTGTCATTAATAACTATCAGTGATGGCACATGCCCCTGATCCCAGCACTCCAGGAGGCTGAGGCGGGAGGATCACCTTGAGTTGGAGGCTAACCTGGGCTACAAAGGGAGTTCAGGCCAGCCTGAACTGCGTTGTGAGACCCTGTCTCAACCCCTCCTCCCTCATTAATGAATATGTGGGCAGTGATATGAAGACCAGGTTAATCACTGGTTATTTTTTTAACATTTGAGGTCGTGTCTTTTTGCCTTTCCTTTTTTTCATCCTTCTCCCTTCTCGTTACTCTTGCTGCCTCCAGTTTGCATTTTTTTTTTTAATATCTTCAAATTTTTTTCGTATCCTGAGACGAGTATGTGTGTTGTATTCTTTAGGGAGTCAACCCTCGCCGCCTTGCATTTTCTTTATTCAGTAAAAACACGCATACTTTCTTGGTCTTGATTTCCTCATCTGTAGGCGAGGGGGCCCAAGTGCATCATATTTAAGGCTCTTTCAGATTTTCAACTCTTGTGACACATAGGTTTATGAGCTGAACTAAATTGTTATGTTTAGTTTGTCCTTTGTTTCTCCTTTAAGGTTGGAAAAAGGTGCTCTGCGTCCTTCCTTCTGTTCTCAGTGCTTCATTCTATAATAGAGCTGTCCTTCCATTCTTGGGGCAGGGTCTGCTCCACACCTGCTTCCAGCCCATTCCCGAGCTGAAAGATGAAGGGTGGGTCTCTTGGTGGGAGGAGGATGGGGGCTCATTTTACAGCCATCTATCATTCCTTGGGCTTTTCTTTTCTTTATTTTTTTTGTAGTGCTTAGGATCAGACTAGTCCCTGCTGTACCACAGAACTACACCTTCTGCTCTTCCGTGGATTTTTTTTTGTTTTTTTTGAGACAGTCTTATTGTGTGGTTCAGGCTGACCTTGAACTCGGTGTAGCTCAGGTTGGCCTTGAATTTGTGGTCATCCCCATCCTTCCTCAGCCTCAGTGCTGTGCAGCCTTACCCACCTGGCAGTGTTTATTTTTTGTTTGTTTGCCTGCCTACCTGCCTGCTTTCTTGCTTGTGTGTTGTTTCTTTTTTGAGACAGAGTTGCGCTATGTCGGCGAGGCTGGCCTCAAACTCCCTATGGCCTCCCAACTCCAATCCTCCTGACTCAGGCTGTCCCAGTGCTGGGATTTCAGGTGTGGTCTACATGCCTAGCTCCCTTTGGGAGTTTTCTAAGTTGTAAAACAGAGAAGAGAAAAATTTCAGTCTTATATCGTCTTTACATTTTCTACATGATTTATGCATAATTTACTTTTTAGTGTGCTTTATAGAGTTTCTAGTATAATTTCCAAAACAGACCCCCCCAATTTTATTTCGTTGAGGATTTTGGATACTTTAGTGGAAATTAGCTATTTGATTATAAGTGGAAACAGTATCAAGTGCTAGTTCTACATTGTTAATAGAGGTTGAGTCCTTAATACAAAAATCTGAAATGCTCAGAAACTGAAACTGTCATGTTCTTTCTCAAAAAGTGTTGAATTTTAGGATGTTTTGCATTTTGGGATTAGGGAGACCCCACTGGTAAACTTTGCATAAATAATCCAAAGCCAAAAACTTGAAATATGAAATGCTTCTGACCCCAAGCTTTTTTTTTTTTTTTAAATGGTGGCAAGGTTTTACATTTATTAGAGGTGAATGCAGAATGAATTTGGACCAAGTAAAAGTAGGAAAGGAAGTACACCCTACAGTATGAGGGCAGACACC
This sequence comes from Dolichotis patagonum, assembly GCA_004027295.1. Lineage (NCBI taxonomy): Eukaryota > Metazoa > Chordata > Mammalia > Rodentia > Caviidae > Dolichotis > Dolichotis patagonum. The sequence goes on from PVJX010022596.1 coordinate 30,203, forward strand.
ATATGAGAGAGCACAGTAGGCCCAGAGATTTTTCATAAGAGATCCTCAGCCTTTACTTTTCAGTTCTGCAGTCGAAATACTGGTCATGTAATGAGTTCTAAAAAATCAGTTTGGGCCAACTGTAACTTTTTGAAGTAATTTTTT
>PVJX010022597.1:0-30343 GCA_004027295.1 Dolichotis patagonum
GAGCAAAACACACCCGGATGGCTCCTAGGCTTGGACCGCCCCATGCGGCACCGGGGTCTGTGGAACCCACGCTCAAACTTCAGGATTTCGCGGTCCCCTTAGCGGCCAAGACAGGCCAAGACAGGCTCCAGTTTCCGCGCTTGGCTGAGCAAGCGTCCTGTGTCCTTGTGTTTTCTTCTCTCCTCCCCTCGGAAGCCGTCCAGAGGAAGACAAATGGGGACGTGGATGCGCTCATGGTGCCTGAGGGTCTGCTCGCTGCTCAGCCTTTCCACAGGGGGCCAGGCCGGCTTCATTCTCTCCTCCGGATGCCACAGGGTGAGGGAAGGTGGAGAGGCCCCTTGTAGAGTCGGGGGGCGTGGATCCCGTCCTGGGGCTTGGGGTGCTGCTGGAGCAGGGAGATGAGCTTGGAAGTGCTAGAAATCGGGTTTGCAGGTGTGGGCCGCGCTGAGGAGCTGCACCGCACACGGCGTCACTTAGTTGGCACCGTGCTGGGCGGTACTGGAGTCAGAGTGGGCACGGAGCCTGACTCACTCGGATGAGCTTTCAATCTGGTTCTTGTAAAAGGGTACTGGTGAAGACCGAGTTAAGGAAAGTTAAGGAACTGCCTTCAGTTCCTCTTGGAAGAGAAGGAGGTGGGTCCTCCCATACATCGCGAGAATCTCAAATGTGCAAGTTCACTGCAGTCGCTGAGGGATTTGGATCTCTGGTTACACTTCTGACCCTCTTTTAGGAGCCAGGGGTAAGTGCCAGGGCCAGGCATGGACTTGATGCCTGGTGTAGCACCCATTGGGCGACTATAGGGCCGGTTCCACCCAGAAGCGGTATAGTAGTACTTGGGAATGTCAGTGCCATTTGAGGAGGGCTGCAGAGTTAGCAGGTAAATTTAGTTTATAAAACTTGGAAAGAGACCCTGAAGCAGCTCTTCATTAGGGAGAGGGACTAATACTGCACCAAGAGAATGCCAGCTAGGAAACATTCAGCAATGGCATTAGAGGGTGACAATGGAAAGCGTGGGACAGTGTGAATGAGTCAGTACAGAGAAACAAGAGCAGCTCTGTGGATGGGGTCAGGGACAGACGCCAAGAGGGTCAGGGGTCACTAAATGGAAATGCAGTGGAGGACCACTGGAAGGGACACAGGCCAACGCCCACTGCAGGTGACAAGTCAGAGCTGAGAAGAGGCGGTGGAACTTGACCTGAAAGATTTGACTCAGTGTTACCTGAAATAACCGCTGGAAAGGCGCTGGGAGGAGAGCTGGCCCTCTCTCACATGCACATTGCTGTGCAGTTTATAAACGTTTCCTTCTTGGAAACACTGATAAAAACATCTTGAGGGTATTTGGTTGTAGGCACCTACCTCCAGGTGGAGAAAACTATCATGCTGTCTTCAAGCAAAGCGATGAGTTAGAAGAAACTCAGGGAAATGAAGCTCTTGGATGTATTCAAGCACATAAAATCATCTTTTGTTTAAGCATTTGCATTATCATTTTTAGAATAGTGCCTTAAGAAAATTTATCCCTGTTCAGTTCTGCAAGTTCAAATGATTTTCTTTGCTAGCAAGGGACAATGAAACCTGGACCCCAAGCCCAGAGTTGACCCTGCTCTGCTCCCCTGGCCCTGTGCACCTCCTGAGACCATGTCACCCCAGAGGGGCCGCTATTCAGTGTCACTTGATGAATGCTTTCTTTGCATTTTGTGTTGGCTGGAGCTCAGGCCTGAAGCATTCTCCTAACAAGATCAGGCATCTTGGAGGATACTTGCGGGTCCCTCCTGAGGGAGGGTGTTAAGGGTGTCAGGTGATGAAACTGTGGTCACTGCCACAATTAATAATTGATTAATAAGATGTTTGGAAAGTAGCAGGCGGGGCTGTAGGGAAGAGGGTGGTGGGCATGCATAACTTTCTTTGTCACCATATCTAGCTAAGGAGGTGTGTTTAAGGAGTGAGAGATTATAGTCAGTCTATCCATCTCTCTCTCTCTCTCTCTCTCTCTCTCTCTCTCTCTCTCTCTCTCTCTCTCTCTGAGATGGGATCTTATTATGTTACCCAGGCTGGTTTTGAACTCCTGGGTGTAAGCAAGCCTCTTGCCTTGGACTCCTAAATAGCTGGGACTACAGGCCCTAGCTACTGTTGTGCCTGGCACAACAGTTTTATATACAGTATTTTGTGTGCAAGCTGCTTTTAAATTAAAATAGCTTTCTAGATGAACTCATCACTTACCTACTCCCTATTTTTGAGAGGGAATGAATTAAGGACTGCTGTCCACAAAGGTGGACTTATCAAATGGAGGGACTCCAGGAGCCTTTTAAACAGAGAATTTACACAATTTCTTGTGGATAGAGGAAAGGATGACCTGCTGGCCTGAGAAGTGGGGAGGATTTTGGAGATGGGAAAATGAGGAGAGGCAGACCTGGCAACTTGGGTTTTCTGCATAAATCCGAGTGGGTGCAGGGGACTTTTAGGAGACAGCTTGGTGTGTTTGTGATGTGTGCCAAGCAACAGCCGTGCAAGGCATTTGCTTTGGAGTTTGGCAGGTATGGACTTTCCCCCTTTTCTGCAGCTCCTGGGTTTTGTATTCTGCTTAGCTTATAGTATATCTGATGGCTCCTGTGAATTTATTTATTTTTCCTTTTGTCCTTTTTTTCCAAATTCATTTTATTCATAAATAAAAAGAAATAGAAGAAGAAGAAGAAGAAGAAGAAGAAGAAGAAGAAGAAGAAGAAGAAGAAGAAGAAGAAATCTACAACAAAATTTAAAGTACATCAGTCAGGGTTCCATGAATTTAAATAGTTCACATGGCTGGTGGACCAGGTTGCAAGTAGGCTTTGTGATGGCTTTTCTGGTCCTGAGCCGGAAGTCCTATGGTTACTGCACCGCACAGTCAATTTTTAGTCACTTTCCCTGCATACGGTTCTTATGCTCATCCTGACCCTGTGACCCCCAGTTCTCTGAAAGGCCTCTGATCCTCCACTTATAAGCCATGACATATTCTTTGTGATTGTTTATTTTGAGTCCATCAGACTTAAAAAGTGGGCTCTCTTGAGTGATAGCATTTTATTTTGTATTTTATGCCATGTATATTTACTTGTATGATTTCTCTACCTAATGATCACATTTCTCCTGAGGAGCTGGCACATGTATGTAACACATCTTTATTCTTTTTGATTCCCCTTGTCCTCCCTTCCTTTCCATCTTCCCTCATCTCCGTCTCCCTCTCCCACTTGAAGAGGGTTTATCTCCCTGTTTCCTATCATCTGTCTGTGTCTTGTCTTTTATTGTATTTTTAATGACTGGAGGACAATGGTGATAATAGGAGCAAAGGAGGTAGTAGCAGGTGACAGCCGGCACTGGTACTGAGCATGTGCTGAGCGTCACTTCACTTGGGGCATGATGACGTAGGGTTAACCTTGCTGGTTCCCAGGGAAGGGGGTCCAGTTCCAGGTTGGCAGCACGATATCATCGGTCTTTTATTTTGCTCTTTAAATTGTTTATTCTTTGCTTTTCTCCTATGAGAGAAACTTTGTCATATTTAAGCTTGTGGATCTGGTTTATTTCACGTAACATCATGGTCTCAAGGTGCTTCCATTTTCCTACAAATGACTCAGTATCTTTGGTCATTAGAGAAATGCAAATTAAAACAAACTGATACTATCCTTTACCCAAAAAGAATGGCTGTCATCAAGAAATCTAATAATAATAAATGCTGGCGAGGTGATGTGGGGAAAGGAACCCTTCTATATTGTTGGTGGGAATGTAAACCAGTAAAAACATTGTGAAAATCAGTATGGAGAGTCCTCAGAAAACCGAAACTAGAAATTCTGCTAGGAATGTCAGCGAGCTGGAGGGTCACAGGGTCAGGATGAGCGTTGGGACCGCATGCAAGGAAGTGAGTAAAAATGGTCTGTGCGGTGCAGTCACCGTAGCCTTCCTGGTCAGGACCAGAGAAGCCATCACAGAGCCTGTCCCCCTTCTATACCTTCCTGAAAGAGGTAAAACATCATGTTCAAGTGATCTGTGCACACTCGTGCTTATAGCAGCACAATTCATAACAGCTCAACCTTGGAAGTGATCTGTATGTCCATCAACAGATGACTGGATAAAGAAAATGTATGTACTCATAATGGACTCTTACTCAGCCATAAACTGGGACTGATTTGAGGGACAGCATTTAAAAAGTGCTTGTGACTGCCATTGTTGTGATTTGTTTCTAAATAAAACTCAGGAAACAGATGGTAGCTGTGATTCCAGGCTGACAGGAATGAATCCAGGTTAGCGCAGCTCCCAGTCCAAAGCCCGGCTCACAGGTGAGCCACTGCCCTCGGCTTTGGCTTCCTGACCTGGCCACGTATAGGACACTGGCCTCGTCGATGGAGGCCAATTGAACAATCTGAATTCAACAATTTTAATATCTCCTGGCACCTCTTTGTTATAATAAAAAAATTTCAAAATGGAAGATTAGGTTTTTATATGTGTTGAATATTTTACCTGCATCTGTTTTGTGTGCTGTCCATGACAGTTCCCCATGTGGGGCAGGCCAGCCAGCTGTGTCCAGCTATGGGCCAGAGAGTGGACCTGCCTGGCAAGAAGGCAACTGAGTGAAGTTGTAGATAGAGGAAAACTCCCAGATCCTCTCAGCTCACCTTCATTTTTCTCAGTTTTGCACATCAAACATTGGGATTTGTCTGCAGTAAGAATTCTTTAAAGACAAAGACTGTGAGAACAGGAAAAATTATCGGCACTAGGGGGACAGGAAGTGGCGACAACTGTGGCAAACCAGGGATTGTGTATAGAAGTAGCTGTTATTCACAACAACAAAACCCAAAAAGCCACCACCAACAAACGGAAGTTGGAAATCTGTGTTTAATAAAACAAAGAAACATGTTATCTTCCTATTTAAAATGCTGAGGCTTTTTAAGTGCTTGCTAAAATAAATAATATTCAATTGTGGTCTGCTATTTGACAGGCAGAGTCAGCTGGATAATTTGATGAATGTACTTCATTTGTGATCTGTCACAGTTACTTTGTCATCACCGAGATGCAACACCACAAGTTAAAGGAGAAAAGATTTACTTCAGCTCTCAGTCTGTAGAGGTGTCAGTCCATGTTCAACTGAACACAGGGCAGCTTGGTGAGGCATGTGGCAGAGGATAAACAGCTCATGGCAGTTTGGCAGGAAGCAGAGAGTGATCAAGGAGGAAGGAGGGAGACAGGCCACGCCCCCAGCTTCCTCTGATCAGGTTTCACCTCCCAACATCACAGTTAACTGCAAATTCATCGGGAGACTAATCCACTGATGACTATCACGGCCCATAATCCCATCAGCTTCCATAGTCCCACCTCACCACATGGTCAGGTTGTTTGTCCTCTTTACTGTGAATGCTTTCTTGTGTACTATCTTGTGGGCATCAGCAGATGTGCAGACTTCTTAACCTGTGGATTCCTGCACCTGGAAGTGACCTGATTGAATCCAGCCGTTGCAGGCCATGCCCTGTGACCTGGGCACATATTGGGGCTGGAGGCAGATGTAGCAGGCTGTGGGCGTGGCCTAGGCTTTGTCACATTGCCTTTGACGTTCCTGTGAATCCCCCCCCGCCCCATTATTCCCATTGTTCGTGTTTTGCTCACCGCTGTCTAAGCATTGGGGCAGCCATGGATACTGCCGCTGTGTGACCTGAGGGGCACAGTGTCCTGTCCCTGGTGGATACCTGTACCTGGAAGCCTTGGTGCCTCCGCAGGCCTGCATGCTGCCTTCCTTCCATGGCACATTTCCTACCACAAGGTCTGTCATCTGCTCTCTCTGTTTTTCAGAAATATTTTTGTTGTAAGTATATTTTTGGATTTATGCATATTTCCACAGCTTATCAACTTCCTGACACTTAGAAGAAACCCAGTAAATAAAGCGTGAATGACTTTGAGGGGACTAGAGACAGCTTCTACAGGAAAGATACTCTACAAAGTCCCTAACGTTTTGGGATTCTGCCAGTCATCAGCTCAGATTCTGGGTTTTGCTTAGGAATGTAAGCACTGACCTTTTTAGCCCTCTATTTTACATTACTGTGGTCACATGTCAAGTAAAACTTAAAGGCATACTCTTCTTGCTTTGTGGCAGACTGTTCTTTAATTTCCTGTCATCATCTCCTTTAGTCTTGGTCCTCCCAGTTTTAAGGGTGAATTATCAGAGATGCTGGCACAGAGCCTCCAAATCTGTACTTTCTGCATTTCTGAGTGTGGCTAGAACGAAGCATTTTCATTTTCCCTTTCTCCTCCAAACCTGTACTCTGCCGTGAGCGTTTTCCCAGGGCCCGTGTGAGTGCGTTCCAGGCAGCTGTGCACAATCGTCCAGTGGAGAAGAGGCCCTGGAGGTAACAGACGGGGGCTCTGAAGGTGCACACCTTCTGCCAGCGCTGTCCAGGTTCGGGGTATTTGTGCAGGATGCTGCTGTCCATCCACTTTATTGTACGGGGTTACTGGACACCCTTCAGGCCATTTTCTAATACTCTGAACGCAAGGGGAGGACATGGCTGGACTTTTCAGAAGAGCTGGCATCTGTGTCTGAAACAGACCACACCTACGGCTGTGGGTGCAGCTGAATAGTAATCACCAATGCACAAATCCCGAGGCTCATGGGCTGATTTTAAAATGCAATGCTGTCCAACTCTGGTGTTGTTCATGCTTCTAGAGCTTTCAGCTGCTAATACCTTGCTGAGTAGCCCAGACTGGCCTTGAACTCATGATCCTCCTGCCTCAGCCTCCTAACTACTAGGATTACAGGCCTCCACCACAATAACATTTGTAGGGTATTTTTGTTTTTGTTTTCGTCGTGCAGGGTCCTGTGTGTGCTGGGCCGTGAAGGGGCAGCGTCCCTGGTAGCAGATGTCTGCACAGCTCTGGAGAACACCTCTCCCTCTCTCCCTTCTTTAGTTGTGACAACTGAAAACATGTAAGCGTCCCCTGGGGAGGGAGCAGCAGTGCGGAATCATCGCCAGACTGAGCACCACTGATTTAATTCAGCCTGTTTTCAAACAGTGAAGCAGAAGTCTAGAGTATAAACCAAGGTCAGAAGTCATGAACCAGGATATGACTCAAAAGCTGATTCCCTAACCCAAGGGAACTTCTTATCAGTTCAAAACTCACTGTATCCTGTAAAATGGCTTCCAGGGTTGTAGCTGGTTCCTGTTGATACTATACAGATAACAAGTGCAATTACTGCTAATCAAACTGCGGCAAAAACTTGAATTGCAAACAGCACTGAAAAGTAGATTTGGTCCCATTTCTCCATCTGAATGACGGCAGAGTTGGAACCCTGCCTTGGCCTTCCGGCATCTTGAGGTTTTCCATTATGTCATGTTCACCTTTGTTTTCACAGCTTAGCTTTGCAGTTCAACAGCTTGCGGAGTTTTCTTCTACAGTAGTGCTGAATTCTTTTTGTGCAGTTGGGAGTTACAAAGCCCGTAATACGAGTGTCTGCTAAGTAGGAGTGCGTGCTGCCATTGATTGCACAAATGCTGCTTAGCGTGTACTTTGGCCAAAACTGCACTAGGCTGTGGGTGTCACGGGCAGGAGGAGCCAGGCACTCTCAGAGCAGGTCCTCCTGCAGAAGCTCCTGACCGGGCACTGATTCAATCCGAGGCTTCCTTGTGTGCGTTGCAGAGGGCTTGCTGGTTATCTGTGCATTTATTCTTCGGGAACATCGCTGAGTGCCCCCAGCATGACTGGCCTGGCCTGGCACACAGTCCTGACTGCCTGGGAAATTCCCTTGCTGTTGACCCCAGGACTCCTGGGAACCAGCAGGCTGGGAAACAGCAGTCCCCATGCAGGGAAGGAGTGGGAAGGGAGGTCATCCTCGCCAGGTCCCTAAGTGACAGGCTTATCTGGACAGGTCCTCTGCAGCTGGAGCCCTGGGGAAGGTGACACAGCGCAGGCCCAGGTGACCCCATCAGCTCTGGGTGCTGTGAGTGGAGTCCTGTGGTGGGCCTTCCGGAGTCTGGGTGACATGGGCTGAGGACAAGTGACAGGCTTCCGTCAGCCCCTTGCAGAGTGGAGAGATGCCCTGGGAGCTTGTGTGACACCCTGTGGTCTGTGTGGCCCCTTTGGCATGTGGCACAAACCAGAAAGATTTGTTTCACTTTTTGGAAATTGAAAATCGCTGTCCTCTCTGTTGAACGTTCCCCATGAGAATCGCATGACCAAAAAGCAATACATCCAGCATTGCACATGTGCTCTGTACCTGAGTGTTTGAAGAGCTAAATGTCTAAAATGTCAGACAAAATTGGAAATAAAAGCAGTTTATAAGTTATTTCAAGAGATGCTTTAGTTCATTTGTCTTCTTTAAATTCTTCTGATTTTTATCCACTACAAGAAGATAAAAACTTCCACTGCAAGTTTCTTTTAGGAAGATTCTATCATCAAATAAACATTAGATTCTATTAGGAAGATTCGATTGTCAAATAAACATACAGATTCTCTTTATGCCCCCCTTTAGGATTATGCTTGCTTATGCCATTAGGATCTTTTTTTTTCTGATGCAAAAAAAACTATAAAATGTTTTAGAGAGATGACAGGAAATTGAGCCTTCTATCTTTCTTTTGTTCCTGGAACATGAAATTGGCCCCTACACTCAAAGGCTTCCAAATTTAAATTCAAAATAATGACTCGAGGTTAATCTATCTCCATATTTTGCTGTTTTACATGGAATTTCGAACGTAAGGGATAAAGAAACAAGAGAGAAGAACGTTCCTGGATGTTAATTGATCAGGATCCCAACTTTATCAGCCTTTGATAACATAGAACACCTTCCCGAATCCAGGAAGGAAATTGATAAGTCAATAATTCACCTTTTATAGTTAAAAATTTAAGCAAGTCAATATAGCCATGAAATGGAGAAACTGACGGATTGTGATTTTAATCAAATGACATTTGTTTAACAACGTTTTGATGTGATTTTAGGTGAAGGGCTGGTGCCGCCGTGTAGAGGACCAGAGGTGACTCGGGGTGAGTGTGAAGGGTGGGGTCCCGGAAGTCTTTCTCTGATGATGGAAACCAGAGCTGGAGAGGAGGCTGGGACGTCACCTGGTTTACACATGGTGCTGTGCTGGTTCCTGAGCGCACCTATCTCAGCTCTGACACGGGACGGCACTGGTGGAAGAAAACCCGGAGTGGGGTTTGGTTTTCCCACCTGGTGGATGCAGTTTAGCCCTGGTGCTGGTGACAGGTGCTTTGGGTCCCTCTGAACCTGCTGTGTTTCTCCGAGAATAAGACCTAGCAGAAAATAATCAGCCTTGAAAACCAGAGGTAAAAAACACCAACCCTGTCGGCCTGTCCTGGCTCAGCTACTTGTGGGGCTGGTCCCCCCGCCCTGGCCCGCTCTGGAAGGTTGGCCAGGTGAGGGTAGGCCGATGGGGCTGGCATGTGAGATCTCTGGTTTTCAAGGTAGAGCTTGTTTGGGCTAGGTTTTATTTTCAGGGTGATGCGGTAACTGTGGATGTTAATAACCAAGAGTTGGCACTGAGTTTGGAGCCAGCACTTAGCTCTAATTAGTGCTTATGTGTGTCGTGCTCTCAAGAAGCTTCCCAAGTCATTCTCTCACAGCGGTGGAGGCACAGATGTTTACAGTCCTGCTTCAGTGTCACCTCTGGGTTTTCCGTCACTTGGCCTCTTACATCGTCTTACTCTGTAGGTGCAGGTAGAGGGTGAAAACCTCAAGAGAAGCACAGCCAGGGCCCTGCCCACCCGTGGATTTACACTCAAGTAGGTGCCGAGGAAGAAGAGCAGTGGGTGTCCGGGCTGGCTCGTGGCTCACTCTGTACTTTGGAAGGGCTGGCCGTGGCCCAGAGCCTGGTGCAAGGGAGTCTTTGGGGTTAGGACGCAGGACTTTCTGCCTGGTGAGCTTTGCCCCATGAGTCTTCACAGTCTGGGGCAGGTGTGTTTCTGAAGTCTGGTGTTTCCCCAGCCCTTGGGAACACCCCCGCTGGGTTTCAGTCTCTGCTTTGCCATAGCTTGCTGGTGTCCCACTGAGTAAGAGGGTTTTCCCAGCTCAGATTGCTTGGAGCAGAATGGTGTGGGGGAGGCAATGGAATGACGTGCTGAAAACCTCAGCCTCTCACACAAAGAAAACTCATCTGAAGGATCTGAGTAAAATTTACTCTGTGGATTCTCCCAGAGCAATACTTCCTCCAAGAACAAGAGTCTGCTGGTCCTACGATGCGTGAGTGTGGGCCTCACTGCTTCGGGAGGGCGGCACCACAGGGCTCCCTTTGATAGAGTTTATCCGGACAGGCCGGAAGTGGAAGCTCTTGGTGGGGATTAATATGCGGGAGGGAAACCTCGAGAGCACAGCCTCTGACACAGTTAGGTGGCACTGTTTCCTTTTTCTTCTCCTCGGTGTGGCGGGATGGTAATTAAAGTATAAAGAGGCTTCCTGCGGCCTTATTTAGATCTATGGGGCCAGAAGCGAAGGGGAGAAACGCCTGACACAGCAGTGGGAGTGTGGAGCTGCCTGTTTGCTCTCCCACGGGGTGCTGCCCGGGGGGCTCAGTGTTGGGCTTCCGGCGGGTCACACACGAGATGCTCTCAAGGTCCCGCAGGTGCCTGAGCAGCTGCTGTGGCCTCGGGGACCAGTGCAAAGAGCCTGAGTGCTCAGGGCTCTGGGAAGGATGGGTGCTCCTCAGCAATCTGAGTCCTCTGTTTCTGCAGCCATACCACCCTGAACACGCCCGATCTCGTCTGATCTCTGAAGCTAAGCAGGGTTGGGCCTGGTTAGTACTGGGATGGGAGAAGTCTAAGCATCTAACTAAAACCTGTGTGTCATTTCTCAGATTTAAAAATGGCATGGAGCGCAGGCAGGCAGGCAGGCAGGCAGACAGACAGACAGACAGACAGACACCTGGAGGCTGATGCTGTGTGGGTCTCAGGTCTGCACCGCCTCCCATGTGCATCTGCAGGGGGAAGCGGCCAGGAAGCCCGGTCAGCAAGTGCCGCTCTAGGAGTGAGAGCGCCCAGCCCTTCCTCGCCTCTCTGACTCTGGGGGCTGTGAAGAACGGTGACATACTCGCCCCACATAGCACCCCACAGCTGGACTTGAGTCGGGCAGGTCCTGGGCCTTGCGGTTGGCATTCTGAACCCGAGGGCCACATGTCTCGCTGCACTCAGCGCCTGCAGGGAAGGAAGGTGGCAGGCACTGCACGGTGCTAACCTCCCCGAGGCTGTTCCGGTACCGAGTGACGCCGCGCTGCACACCCAGCCCTTTGTTTTTGTACTTCTGTTTTGACACAGAGTTTTGCCAAGTTGTCCAGGCTGGGCTTGAATTTGAGGTCCTCCTGCCTCAGCCTATAACCCCAGCCTCAGAGTGCTGGGATTATACGCATGCATTGCCACATCTGTCCAGAGCTGCTCTTACTGCTAGTGAAAGTTTGTATGAGCTTATAGAGAATTTCTGCCTTAGTTTTCCATTACAGACAACATAACGACAAATTACCTTAAGTGGCCTCCTCCTATGAAGGTTACCATAGCAACCCAAATGAGGGCAGGTCATCACTCAGAGGCGTGGATCTTCCCTCCCAGGAAGGTGGGGCAGCAACGCTTAGCAATGGACACAGCATAAGGAGTTACCAGGGAGTTTTCCTGGGTGTGAAACTTTCTAAAGCTGTGATCCTTACCCACTGCAAACGTGGAGAAACAAAAAAACAAAATGAAACTTCAAAAAAAAAAGATAAAATGTCAATATAAAGAAAAAAATGAAACATCCAACTATCCTGGTACTTTGATTTTCTTATAACAGCTGTTTGGGGGAGAAACCCCAGTTACACACAGGTATTGAGCAAAAGGGGCAAAGCCAACAGCCCTCATCATGGTGCTGGGCCCTGGGCATCATGGGCCCCTGGAGGGGCTGGGCGGTTTCTACCCTGAGCGTTGAGCGGTTTCAGGGGCTCGCTGAGCCAGGGCCTTGCCACAGTCTCTCTCCCACCCATGCTGCACCTGGTGTGTTTCGCTCCTGTTTGTCTTTTGGTGCCTCAGTTTATCTAAGCTCACCTTAGTCTGTCTAATTTTTGTGCTTGTCCTTTATCAGAGTTGGTTGTTTTGTTTCTCAGAATTCCTGAACATCCGTTTTTACACTTAAAACATTTATGTGGCTGGTTGAACACTCAGATGTTCGAAAATGCTCCCTCCAGTTTTGCCTTCTTGGTTAGTTTCCTTGTAGCTGCGTGAGCAGAAGGAGCTTAGTTAAGGTGCCTCAGTTTCCTGTAAATTGAGGAGGAGGGTAGATTACATGATAGTTAAGTGACTTTCTAAGTGCAAAACATTGGGAGCATAGGACAAAGACAGGAGCTGTGAAGTAACTGTCAGACACTGTCAGTTGGTATCAATACATTTATGCACTGTAATATTGTCCCAGATGGTGACATATTTAGTTACACAGTACAGAAATTATATGCTTATTTTTCAAAGGAATAAGAAAAAGTGCGCTAGAAACACGTAGCCTAAGTGCACACCCTCCCGAACTGGGTTTGTAGTCAGTCACTGGACTGTTCCCTAGCCAGGCCCCAAGGCCCGAGTCCTAGCCACGCCCATGCTGTAGCCACGCCCACATCCTAGCCAAGCCTCAGCCAAGATGTTGGGCAGTGGCTGAAGGAGGCCTGCAGGTGGCCAGGGGGCTGTCTAGCTGCACCTGTCACCTGCTGCTCAGCTGTTGTGCATGGTCAGCTGGACACTGGGCAGGTGCACTTCGAATGAACGTGTGATGTGGTCCTCTCCAGCCTTTGGATTATCCATGTGGCCGCATTTCACCCAGTCCTTAGGCACTATTAGAAGCACTGTTTCACTTTAAGGAAAAGAAGCTTCATTTGAATCTGCATTTGAGAGCTGCCTTTTCATGAATAAATACCCAGAATTCTATTTTACACCGGGAGGCAGCTTCATTTTCTGTAATAAGATCAAATTTATATTTTATTTCTTAATATGTATGGAGTGGATCTTTTTTAACCCTGGAAAGAAAAAGTCATTGATTAATGTGCGTTTTGAATAAGTCAGTTTCAGTACTAGAAGCGCCTGGATTCATACTTTGGTGTTGCTTAGTGCTTATATGACATTGGAAACGAAATACTTTTATAATGTTTTGATCTTTTTCTCTTTTATTTGAGATAATATCTCTGAGGATTAAGCTATAAAAATATTTTTTTAAAAAAGGAGTACAGAGTACCCATGGCTGACGGTAACATATGTGGCTAGTATGGAGCACAAAGCATGGCCCCATCTGGATTTTTACAGTGTTTTCTTGGGATTTTAATCCTTGAAGTGAAAGCTATCTGTGCTTTTCAAACATTGCTACTACTAATCATAGTTTTTGAAATTCTGATGAATTAATACACCAAACATAGTGCAGAGGATATTTTTAACGCTGAGAACAGTGAGTCGGGTACGTAGGCACACACACGCGATGAGTTTTGCCTCAAACATCCTTTTAGCAATAATACAATTTTTAAAATAAAAGAGAAAGCTCCCAATCCCTGGGCCAAGTTGACTTTTTCTTTGGTGTTTCTCTTCCCCCAAAACACATTTCTCCTTCCATCCATTCAGTATCAATAATCTGGGCAAAGTGCTGTTCACCTTTCCTGTGAGAAGCCAAAAACCACTTAGCGAAGATGCAGAGAGCAGATGGGGCCTGAGGTCGTGGTTGCCCAGCTCACCTAGCTGTGGAATGGAGTGATGTCCGCTTATCCGTGTGCAGGGGGTGATATTTTACATGGTGATGGGAGGGTATCTGCATGCCCATCCAGGTGTTGAGAAGAGTGGACACCATACAGGACAAGTGTATTCAGAGAGCAGACACGCGGTTTCATGAGATTACACTGTGAACTGAGAGAAAAAATGGTGTTTTCCTCACTGTCACGCTGTTGCATGCAGTAAAGAAACTTAAAACTAACATGAGTACCAGAGCATGGAGCCAGTGTGCGTTTGCTACCAGTGTGGCCTCTCCGTCTTGGAGGTTTGGTGTGTTTGTTTCCGTAGATTTATAGAGTTGGGGGTTAAAAAGGCAATGGTGTTATAGTGAACCGAGTCACCCCACGTCTGGTGTCTAATACCGAGTGCCTTTACTCCCCAGGTCGCAGTTGGGTTCCGGGGGGGCTAGGCAGGGTGCTGGCCGCTGGGCACATTAGTAAGCAAAACAGGCGTAGGTGCTTCATGTAGTTCACATCCCAGGTGCTGTGCGTACCTTACCGTTGATGGCTGAGAAGCAGCCTGAAGGTGAAGCATTTATGTTTCATGAGGCGAGGTGTGGCGCGGGCAAGGGCAGGAGGGAGCCATGCAGAGTGGGAAGCCCTGGGTGGGCTGGATCTGGTGCTGCTGTAGTGGTTGGGCGGCCAGTGGAGGACTTGCCAGAAGGGGACAAGGAGGAGAGGACAAGGTCTGAAGAAAGAGTTCCAGGGAGGGTGGCAGCTGGACAGAAGGCTGTGGGCTGAGGAGGGGTGCATAGGCCATTAAGGAGATGGTGGCGAGCAGACAGGGGGTGACGGGGCCTCCAAGAAGGGACATAGGAGGTGAAGGAGGAGCGAGGTGCACGCGGCAGCTGCTGTGCACGGTAACGGGGGTGATGCGGACAGATGTATGCTTCGTGACAGTGACTGTGGCTGCATAGTAGGCTGAGGACATCCGCTGGGGAGACCATCGCTGTGAGTGGGGGAGAGATGTGGGGGGCAGCCGTGTCCGATGTGACAGGTGGCTGTGTCAGGGTTTGGAGGTCAAGCAGAGTGACTGACTGGGTGTCCACAGCAGTGCCAAGAGCAGAGTTGCCCGTATGAGACAGCTGCCACTGAGAGGGAGGTCCCCGTGGACACTGGTCAGGGTGCTGTTGACAGTGACAGGACTGGAGCATAAGGAGTTTGGACAGGGCCACGTGTGGGGGCCCCGCTCAAGGCCAGCTCCTGTTTGCAGTGCCAGCTGTCACCTTATTGAATGTTTGGGGATTTTTCCTTAGATTTACCCTGATTTTTCCCCGTGCTCCAGTGCGCTGCTGCCTGTGAGGGTTAGGGGGACGGAACGGAGTCCTTCAGCCTGGTCATTCCTGCTGCCTGCTGCCAGCTCGGGGCGAGCATTGTACCCCTCAGTTGTCACAGGAAGCCCCCACCAAGAACATGCACAGGAAATGGTGTGTGTGTGAGGGCCTTAACTCATATCACACACGATTGTGTGAGGTCCATTTATTCTGCATAAATGAAATATGATGTAAACTTGTCTCCGTTACAGTTTTATTTTACTTAAAGGTTCTATTATTTTCAAAGCGATGCCTACACTGTAAAGTGACAAATAAGGGTCCAGGAATTCTCATGTTAACAAACAGTAGCCTCCTGCCTTGACTTCCTGTCTGCCATTCTGGACTCTTTCCTTGTCTTTGCTCCATATTGGCTTCCTTACTCCTTGAGCAGGTTAATCAGCGCCCTCCACAGCACCTTTGCACCGCCTCTTGCCCTGGACAGAATTAACCCAGATCTACCTCTTATTTCCTCCTTACACAGTGTTCAAATTTCGCCTTATTGGCAGACCTCCCCGACACGAGAGCTCATCACCCCTCCCTACACGGCGTGTTTCATTTCCCCGTGGTCTCTCTCTCTCTCTGCACCAAGTGTGAGTTCTGCAAAGTCAGAGGCGGCACTGTCAGTGCCCAGAGGAGTGGCGAGTGTGTCGTGAGCTGGATGAATGGATGTGTGAATCACGCTGGGGAACCACTGTGTCCACCACGGCTCCCCACATGCTCCCAACACCCCATGTGCCAAGTCCCGTGCTCTGCTCCTCAGTGGCCTTTGCTTGCCATCGTGTTTACGTTTCCTTACACACTGCGTGTGTTTGTGGCTTTTCTGAGCCTGTCGAAATCACTCTCATTCTTCAAACTCAACTCTAATTTAGTTTCTTCAATGAAACCTTTGATTTCCAACTTGCAGTTAAGCGCTTTCTCCCCTATGTGCCCAGCGTGCTAGCAAGAGCTGTGTTTATTGTGGATATTTAGATTATATTACAGTTATTTACAGACAAGGCTGATCCCTCCTCCTGGGCTGAGGAGTGTTTAGGAAACCCTCATACTCAAGCACTAATTCTGGGTGTCCAAATGCCAGGCACTTGCAAAATGGGCTCTGGAATGAGCTGTGTGTGATGGCACTGCCTTTACCCATGGTGACAACTCAAACTTAGAACAGGATCAAATTCTAATCAGCCGAAGGAAGACTGACGATTTGATGATTCCCTAATGATAGTGCTGGAAATGGGAGGAGCGGCAGAGGGACCATCTGGGAGTTGCATTTCTCTGGCCTGATGGAGAGAGATTAAGGAGTAGGCACAGTCATGTCTGACGTTGTGCCTGCATGGACAGTCCTCTCCCTGCCTTCAGGAGGATAAGGAATTAGCTTGCTGCGATAGCGTGGATCTTCAGTGTCACCTGGTCAGTGCATTCGCCTCACTATGAGAAGTGCTGGGAAGAGGACCCTGTGGGAGGGGTTAGCACCTCGGGGACCAGCTCTAAGTGGGTGCATGGGACCTTCTCTTCCTCTTTTCTTCCTGGCTGCTGTGTGGCAGGCAGGACCCTCCGCTGTGCACTCTCACCACAATAAATGGTGGCACTGTGGCCCAGAGCCAGAGGGCCCAGCAGCTGTGAGTGGACACCTCTGAAACTACGAAGTAAGCTAAACCTTTCCCCTCATTAAGTGGATTATAACAGGTATTTTGTCACAGCAATGGGGAGCTGACTGATACTTTGAACTGATAGGTCAGGAAGTTGAAGAAGAGTTGACAGATCTTACTCCAGATGACGGTGCTGGTGGCTTCCCATGACAAATCCTTAGCTGTGCGGACATGTCTCATGGTGCTGGCTTCCCCAGAGAGGAGACAACCAGCCAGGCAGAGGCTGTCCTTTGTGATTGGGGCATGAGAGTCCCATCGGCTGTGTCCCCCCGTGGAAGTGAGGTGCTCAGCCTGGTCCGCATTTGAGAAGTAGGGGATTAGATGCTGCCTTGGGTGTCAGGAATTGTTAAAACGTTTGTGAATACGTTTTAAGATCACCTCAGCGTGGTTGGGCATAATGTTCCAGATTTAGCGCAAAGGGAGAGAATTTTTGAATGTGTAATAGTTTCTTAACAGGCAGTTATACCAGTCAGCGCACACTAGGGAAACAGAGTTAGTATAAGGCATATAATATAATAATTACATATGCGGATTTACAATGACATGGATTTATGTATAATATAATAATTATACTTGGATTTATAAGATGCATCATGTAATAACTGTATATATAGATTTTATATATAAAATTTATAGATTTAATATAAATATATGTAGATGTAATAGAAATATATATTAAGTTTATAGACTTAATATATTAAATTTTTACATTAAATCTATAAATTTAAGATGTATACACAGATTTAATATAAAATATTAAATCTATAAATTTAAGATATATACACAGATTTACAAGGCAGGCAGCCTATAGAGCCAGGCGTGAGAGAGCCCACAGGGTAGCCTGTGCGCTGGAGACCTGAGGACCCAGTGTGAGGCCCAAGGCCTGGAACTCACTGCAGAGTCCCGAGCCAGTCCGCAGCAGGAGGCTGCAGGGTCTGCGCTGGAAGCCTGGGCAGGGCCTCCAAGGCGAAGGTGGAGACCGGAGTCCTCTGCAGAAACGGAGTCAAGTCCTTCTCTTCTTTCCCTTTTATTCCATCTGGGCTGCAGCCTCCTGGCTTCCTGCTCCCATGTCTGTTCTGTCACATACCAAACTGTGCTAAGCCAACCAGACGGGCATTTCTTCCTCAAGTTGGCACAGTGGTCACCTGTCACAGTAATGCATGCCGGTGGTACTTGTGCGTATGTGTACGTATTTGAAGAGGAAGAAAGTCTCCCTCCCACCCCGGACAGTGGCTGCCATGTCACACCCCCTGGAGACAGCATTGTGACCAGCATGCTCCTTGCTTTTTGAGACAGTCCAATTCCATTTGAATGAGGAGTATGGATTGCATAGATGTGTGTGTGCGCTTGTGCATATGCACATGCGTGCGCGCACGCGCGTGTGTGTGTGTGTACGTGTATGTGTGTGTGATCTTAAATACAGTTGTCTATTTGAGCGAGAAATTTGGATAAAGGGATCATAGGGCCAAGAAGTCCTGCACAGTCAGATAGCCGTGGCTTCCTGGCCCCAGTGAATGATAACTGTCCCTCTCTGAGGCAGGACAGCTGTCCTTGAACATGGCTGACCATCGCGGTCATAAGGGGAGCCACTTCTAAAAAGTTGGATCTTTGGCTTCTACTCTTGGAAATTTCGATCTGCAGAGTTTGAAATGCGGCCTGGGAATTTTATTTTAAATATTTTTCAAGGGTGAAGGACACATCTCTTCAAGGCAATTTGGTAATATTTTTAACAATTATGTACTTGCAGGTGTTTACCCTACAGTTACAGTGGCCAGCATATGAGTTAATATGTGCCTGCCTTTCACAAGAAATTTTCAAAAGCAAAAACTTAAAAAACTTCTTAGCTGTGTATGTCCAGCTGATAAGGAGAATAAGGTAGACAGGGAAGGGAGAGGAAGTGAAATTTCTTCATATGTATCGACGTATGTTGCTTGGTCTTTAAACCAGATGAATCTATTAATACTACAATACAGGAAGGAGTGCATAACCACGTGAACAAATGAGACACAGTTTAGTGCTCCTGGTGTCAGTGGGCTAGGACCCTTGAGACAGGAGGCCTGGGGAGGGGCAAGTGGAGCGTCCCTTGTTCAGAATGCTTGGGGCTGGAAGTCTTTCCCATCTCATTTTCCCAGTTTTTGTAATATGTGCAGAGAGAGAGACAGACAGACAGATATATTTTGGAGACAAGGCTCAAATCTAAATATGAAACTCACTTATGCTTTACGTACACCTTATAACCATAGACTGAACATAATTTTATAGAAGATTTTCAGTAATTTTGTGCATTAAACAAAATTTCACAGTGTGCCCAGTGTGTAATTTTCCACTTGTGGCATTGCGTGGGTGCTCAAAAAAGTTTGATTTCAAAGCATATCAGGATTTAGGGCTGGTGAACCTGTAGCAAAAACCCATTTCCTCTCATTTCCCTGTTCCTGTGCAGCTCCCTGCCCTCCCCAAAAGCTTTGTTCACTTTTGCTAAGTAGAACTTCCTCCTGGAACTTGCGGCGGAGTCCTGGTAGAGCTGGTGCTTGGCACCACCTTCTGTATTCTCACAACTATGTCCCCTGAGTCAGTGGTGGGTATTCCTATCTTGATACCATTACTCCTCTGTTAATGTATTCATTCAACCAACTTGTTGAACATTTAGCAGGAGCCACTGTCCTACCTACTGGGGCTGTGCTGGCCAGGAAAATGGTTGAAGACCTGACCCAGTGGAGCTTGCAGTGCAGAGAGGTGAGTCAGAACAGACAAACAGAGTTAAATCTCATCAAACATTTAAGGTGAAACTGAGACCAATGTGACAGCAGATCAGGGAAGGTGCTGTGGTGACTTTCAGGGCAGTGGGGTTTCCCCCCGTCACCTTCCAGTGACATCTGAACCAACACTTGTGTAGCCAGGAGCAGGGAGTGTGGTGAGGGTGGGGCTTGAAGTTCCAGAGTTGCTGGGTGCCCTTTGGAGGGCATCACCAGAGAACAGCGCAGATCAAGCAAGGAGCAGACAGATGCGGAAAGTGGGGTGAGAGAGCGACAGAGGACCTGGACCAAGCAGAGTTTGGTAGACCTGTGGGCAAGTGTGGTGGGCACTGGTGTTCAGAGCAGGACCATGATAGTTCCTGGTTAGTTCCTTGACCTCATAGGCACTTGTTACTGTTTAGGTCGAAAACGAGCCCCCAAGACCCAGATGTGCTGAGGCAGGGCTTCTGGAATGTGATTAGATCGAGGAGGCACAGTAGCTGACTTGGTGTTAGGAGGCGGGGCCTGGCTGGAGGCAGTCATGGGGGCGTGGTCTGGAAGGATTCATCTCCCTTCTGGCTCCCTCTTGCATAGCTTTCTGCTTCCTGTCCGCTGCTACGTGAGCAGCTCTCCTCCGCCATGTCTTGCTCCATGCCGTTTCTATGGTTAAAGCCTATTGAACATGGACCAAAATGTGAGCTAAGGTAAACCTCTCCTCCTTGGGTTGCAGGTGTCAGGAGTTGTGATGAGAAAGTGACTAAGACTAAGATGTCTGGGAGCCTTTGAATTCAGCATGTCTAATCTAGACTTATTCTTTCCTGTCTCAGATTTGCACCTCTGCCTATTGTTTGCTGCAGGTCACTGTTCATGCTGCTGCCCAAGGTGGAAATTTAATGTCCCTTCTTTCTTGATCATTACCCATGTCTGTTCTGTCACTAATTCCTACTGGGGTCTACTAAGCTCTTTTATTATTATTTTAAGAAATTTTTATTCTTCTGTATTTTTTCATCCTCACTGATGTGTTTTAACCATCACCGTCTCAGTCAGTAAATCACAATTTACTGATGGTTTCTCTCCAGCGAGCATTATGTCAGGTGCTGGGGTTGCAGTGGTGAAGACGTATTCTTGTTGCATCCTTGCACGCCATACGTCCCATGATCTTCCTCACCCGACCAGGCCACCTCCTAACAGCAGGTCAGCTAGCTCTGTGGTCCAGTCCTCTTCCAAAGTCACACCTGAACACACAAGGCGGTTGGAGGACAACTGCATATAAACCAAAGCAAGGCAGGCAGTCTTGTGACCAGATGGAACCAAAAGGGAAGAAGTGAGAAGGAAGAAGCCCACCAGCACTTACTCTCTCTCTGTTTCCCAGCCACGAAGAAGTGAGCAGCTTTCTTCCACCATGATGCTTCTGCCTCCCCACAGACCTGAAAGCAATGGAGTAGTGTGCCATGGACTGACACCCCTGAGCCATGAGGCAGAATAAGCGTTTCCTCCTGTAGGCTGTTTGTCAGGGATTTTTGTCACAGTGACAAAAAGCTATCAGACTGGTCCTGGGATGCTTTCTAGGAACTGTCATTTATGCTGAGATTTGGGGCAGGTAGGAGGTGGGGTGACGGGAGCAGGTAGCTGGTGAGAAGACAGCAAGCCAGACAATTTTGTGGCACGATGTGGCTAGGAGCAGAGGCTGTGGGTTACGTGGGGATGAAGTAGGAAGCACCTCTTAAGCTGGCTATTTGGATCTATTGTTAGGAGAGTGGGGAGCCATTGGCGACTGCAATGGGAGAACCACATAGGACAGTGGGCCTGGGGGGGGGGGTTCCCTTCTCCGTGGGGCCAGTGCAGCAGCTCTGTGTGAATGTCTAAGTTAATTCATCAAGTCAAGTTATGATCGCACCTTAGACCTCCAACTGCACTAAAACAGAATCTTTCAGACATCTATATAATTTACATTATTGGGAATTTCTTCACATATGAAGGCTTGGGGTCAGGGATTTAGGTTAGCGGTTTAAGCGCCTGCCAGGCAAGTGCGAGATCACGAGTTCGATCCCCAGCACCAAAAAAAAAAAAAAAAATGAAGGCTTGAAATGAATATCATTTAAATATTGAATTAATTCAAAGCCTTGCTTTTGCAAATTTTCCCATAGATTTCACGCTTTTTTGGAAATTTCATTTTGCCATGTGTTTTAATATTGGCAATAAAAGCCCGTAATAGAAGAGGTGGTGTTGGGAAGGGAAGGTGGAAGTGCGAGCAGTGCTCTAAGTGAGGATCGCTCGCTGAGTTGGGGGCGTGGCGCACCCTGGCGGAGCCTGGGCCGGTGGGCTTCACAGTGTTTTCACCAGGACCGGCTCTGACCGTGGAAGGGGAGGATCTTCTGCGCTCATTTCCCATGCTGGTGGTTTGAGTTAAATTCAGATCTTTGTGGAACTTTACATGCAGTCCTGGAGGATGTCATTTCTTTCACCTGTCCAGCTTTTTGCATCCAATTATCAGGTATGTGTTGTCGACACGAGCTGCGTATTGGGCACTACCCTGCCAAAAATGGGGATTTTGAAAATGAAGGAAGCCTCAATTCTGCATTACCTGTCAAAGGAGAGATATTACAAGAGATTTTATTTTGAAATTCCCTTTGTAAAACTTTTGAGCAAAAACTTTGTGGGCTGTCTTAATCATTTTCCCATCACTGAGACAATGCCTGACAACCTGTTTAAAGGAAGGGAGGTTTATTCTGGCTCATGTTTGCAGTCCTGGTCAGTCCATGGTCAGCCCGTGGTCAGCCCGTGGTCAGCTGGCTCCAAGGAAGCACAGGGTTGCAGAGGGGTCTGGTGGGAGAAAAGCTGCTTACCTCATGGTGGTGGGAAGCAGAGAGAGGCCAAGCGGAGAGCTGGGAAGGGGAAAATAACCCACAGTGTGCCCTCTGCTGACCAGACCCTGAATCCTAACAGCACGTCAACTGCGAGACCCCCTCAGATGTCCCACCCTTGGGCTGATGAGGCTTTGGGGTCCCTCTAGATAGAAACCCTAACAGGAGCCCACTTGGCTCTTTTCCATAGCTGACCCTCTTGGTGTCCTTGGCATCTTGGTGTGGGAGGAGGCAGTGGTCAGTGGCTTCTTGCACAGAGGGGACCAGGACACAAAGGGTCAGCCACATAGTGCCTCAGGTCCACAGCGCTGGTTTGGACCGGGCTCCAGGGTTCCGGAGGTGGACTGCAGGGAGATGAATTTGAGTGGGGTGTGAAAGGAGGATGTGAGCAGCTGACTTTCCAGAGGGGCAGGTTCGGGGGGACACCGGCCTGCCCAATCTGCAGGAGACCTCCTGTGCAGGTGGGCTGTGGAAGAGGAGAATAATGGGGAAACATACCGTGAACTGCTAAGATCATCTTTTGAAGAGAACAATTTATCTTTGTCGCTTAGGGCAAAGCAAACCAAGCTGAACATAGCTCCTACTGTGATTAACTTTCCAGTTTAGTGTTGCTATTTTTTAAGTTTATGGAAATGGTACAGTGGAGTCACCCAACATTTGATTAGACCCAGAGCAGTTTGAGAGTAGAGGCCCTCACTGAAATTGCCTTCCGAGAGCCCTGGGCTTCCCGACTGTGACTCACTGGCATGTTTGCTCTGTGCCTAATCTATTGAGGTGCATGACAGCTCTGCTGACCAGGGCTTGGCTTCCTTGGTATGGCAGAGGTCATCACAACTTGGTAGAGCGACTTCTGCTTTGCTTCATCAAAGCTCCACAGTGAGTGTGTGGAGGAGGGTGTGGGCCAGGCAGGCATGGGGACTTGGGTCAGGGGAGCTGTGCATGATGTTGGTCCTCAGGGGCTCAGCAGGAGGAGAAAGCATGACAAGGGCCCTGCGTAGAGTTTCAGCCTGTGTTTTTATGCAACTCAGAACAGAAGGGACTTCCCTCCCTTGAAGCCTGTTGGCAAGCGTGCAAAACGCTCTCGACAGCTGAAGTGTTTTTGGCCGCCCTTTGGAAAGGTTTGATTAAGGGCTGCTCCTTTCAGGTTGCTTCTGTGCGGCATGGGAGACGAGCCGTCCAATTCCCAGCACAGCCGGGGCTGTGGGATGTGCCCACTGGATGGCTTCCCGGAGTCCACAGAGTTGCATCTCCGTGGTGCAGCCCCGTGACTTTCTTGGAGCTCTTTCCCCAGCAGTCTCGTGGGGGCGGGAACAGTGTTTACATACTTATATCAGATTTAATGAAAGAGCAGATGTGTATGACTTTTGCAGCGTTCCCAGTTCTGGATGATGGTTTCCTACATGGAAACAGAATGTGTGTGTTTCCCTGTGCTTTGCAGCAGTAAAGCACTTAGTGACCACTCATTGTCATTTTGTGGATAGAGGATACTGAATGCAAAGCTTCCTATTATTTGCAAAATGTAACCCTGGTGGGTAAAGTTCTTGGAGGAAAATGTATTTCAAGTGAAAGAACTGAAGCCAGATTGTGTTTTTCCTTTTAGTTTTAAAGAAAAAATGCTCATAAACAAAATATTGAAGCAGAGCCTATCAGCGGCTGCACTGAGCCAGCATGGCCCACTGCAGGCTGGAGAGGAAGGAAAGCTGCTGTCTTCTCAGCCCCAGCGTCTGGAAGCTTCGAGTGACAGCAAGGTCAGTGATGCAGCCCAGGCCTGAAGTGAAAGCCCTAAAGGATCCCACAGAGCTGCTGGCACAGGTTGACACCCAAGGCCTGAGGAGACTCGAGTCTGATGTCTATGGGGAGCAGCAGCAGAGAAACCCACCAGGACAAGGCTGCCTGTGGTCAAGGTGCCCCGGTTGCATCCAGGCTGGCCCCTTGCAGGATGCCATCCGCATTCAGGGCAGCTCTTCCTGCCTCAGTTTACTGACTCACACACAGACACACTCAGAAGTGTTGCTTTACCAGTTCTCTAGACCTCCGCGTCTGGTCAAGTTGACACCCACATTGACATTCACAGGAAGTCTGGTCTTTGCGAGGCTTGCAGGGGAAGTGGAAGGCGACACTGGCGTCACCTTTCTTTCAGGCTGCGTAAACGTCTCTAGGAAATGGCCAGGTAAAGGGACAGCCAGGGTCTTGCAGTCCTGGCACACCCAGCAGATGGGCAGGAGACGGAGGACCGGCACAGCCCCTCTCCCAACGTGCTGCCTTGCACAAGCCTTGGCTTTATGGTTTCAGGCTGTGTTTACCAAATCAAAGGAAGGGATGAGAAGGATCCTTGAAAAGAGGCTCCTGGAGTTTGGAAGGGCTCGTTATGTGACCCCAGTAAGCTTCTGGGGATAGGAAGCCAGGAACTGTAAAGAGGAGTTCTTTGACTGTTTTAAAGCAAGTGTGAGACCAGATTCTCAGGCTTCCTGCTTCAGCGCAGGTTGGAGCCTCCCTTCTCAGCATCAGTTCCATGACGAGTCTGTCGGCATCTGAATGAGGAACACGCTCTGTTGCCTGGTCCCAGCGTTGGCAGCCCCGAGTCGGCATTTTGGAGACGTGGTGGGCAGAGTGAGTGTGAGCTGTCACGGGGCCGGGGGCAGTTCTCAGGTTCTTTGTGCACAACTCAGCTTTCCATGTGACTGAGTGCCTTGTGCTCTCCCTGCTCTTGTCTCTCCCACTTGAGGGTGGGGACGCAGCATCCCCGAGAGGCCACAGTTCCCAGACAACAGCCGCTTTTCTCTTTGTTCTCACCAGCAGACACTTTTGGGCACACTTGCGGAATTCTGCTCTTGTGGCCCAAGTACTGTCTTAGTTGATTGTCTGGCCACTTGGTTAACAGCAACCGGCTAAACCAGGGATGGCAGATTACACGTGGCCACGGCCCCAGCCCACGGGGCCTGCTCTCAGTTTCTGTAATACTTCACCAGCGCATGGCCCTGCCTACTCGGTTTTCTGCTGTCTCTGGCTCCTGTCATGCTGCCACAGCAGAGCCAAATGCTTGCAGCTGAGTCCGTGTGTTACTCTAAGCCTGAAGGTTTCCTGTCTCACCCTTGCTAACATCAACCAGGACCTCCTGCGTGTGCACCGGACACAGCGGTGCACTTGCAGCGCTTGAGCCCTGGCTGTGGGTGAGGAGTGATGGGCATCTTCATGCTCAGACGAACAAGAAGGAGCTCTGGTCCCCAACACACGGGCCAAGCTTCTGAGGAGTGTGTTCTGGTGGGGATCAGTGCCCCAGCTCAGCGAGGTTCCATGGGGGACAGTCAGTGATGGCCCTCTGGGGCGCCCACGTTCCTTCTTCAGGCTTCCCAACTCTTCTCTCCCAGCACTGCAGGTCTGACTGGGTGTCTTTGTCCCTCTTGGTCACCAGTGGGCCCTGGAGAGCAGGTATTATCGCTGCCATCTCCTTCAGGCCTCTGGACACACCACACAGGGCCACCCAGACTCTGGTCAGGTAATCCATTGGTGCTCTGTCCCCGGCTTCATGGCTCCTCTAGAGGCAGATTGTCATTTTCCAGCTTTGGCTCTCTATGTAATTTTTTGCAGCAGGAAGACATCAGAACCTGAGCTCCCATAACAGGAGAATCCTGGTGTTTGTGATTGGTGTGTCAGACAAGTCTGCGTGCTTTCTGCTCAGTGCTTCCCTGTGTATATGAGTTACAAAGCGAGACAGACCTCCGCTTGTGCCTGGCCTGCACCCTGGGTCTAATAGGAGCCATGCGCATCCCTTGCCCTGTGATGCATCTTTCTGCTTTCTCCTTTCTTGACCCCTTGTGTTGCTTTCCACCTGGTTTTTCTGGCAGATCTTGGAGCCGAGCTCCGCGATCCCCAGCACTTGGCTGCCATCTGTGAACGCCACCACAGAGTCATCGTGTCTTCCTGTTCCCAACCAAATCCGTCTGGGATGCCTCTGCTGGCTTGCAGAGCTCTCTGAGACACCTTCCCAAGCAGCAGCATTTTTTTCTGCTCCCCACAGTAAATTGTCCTTCACTTCTGACCTACTTGTACACTGGATGTTAATTTTGGACAGCATGTTGGTGGGTTGTGATCACACACATTGCCAGTTTGGGTGACTTTGTTTATTTTCGTATGTTGAGAACCACTGCCCTTGTCTAAATTAGAGCCCTGCTCCTCCCAGAATCCTCTCTGTGGACCTCAGCTCCTATTCATCTTCTCTCCTGAGACCACCGTAGGCTTTGTCTGTACTTCATGTTGAATTTGTAATTAGACAATCGTATTAGTTTGTTTTGTGTCACTATAACGAAAGATTCAAGATGGGCCAGTTTTTAAAAAATGCGTATGTTTAATGGATATTTTGGATGCTCAAGGGTGGGCTGTGGCATTGGCCAGCTCTGCGATGTCCTCCTGGCGCTGTGTTGTGAGCATACGCAGAGGGAAGAAACTACATCTCAAAACAGGAAACCAGAGAGGGACTGGGGTTCAAAGCTCCATCTCCTAAAAGCCCAGACACCTCCCAGGAGTCTGCCCTTGGGACCGGGCCTTTCCCAAGGGGTAGACATTGCCCACCCTGCAGCCACAGTGCTGTATGCAGGTTGTTTTAAGTGCGGTCCCCATACCTCAGAGTTGTTCTGAACTTGCACAAGTCAGCGCATGTGACGTCCTTAGAAGGGTCCTTGTCAGACTGTGAGCACACAGTGGGCACATGGTTAGCCCAGAGGACAGTCAAGATAATTGCTTTGATTTGCTGTTGTTGTTACACTGAGGATTAAACCTACAACCTGGACTGAGCCCCACTCTTAGCTCTTCTTTGTTTATTTTGAGAGAAGATCTTGCTAAGCTGTTAAGTTGCTCAGGATGGGCTCAAAGTTGCAATCGTTTTGCCTCAGCATCCCAGAGCGCCGGGAATACAGAGGGGACCACCAGGCCTGGCTGACTGTTTTGGCTTCTTAGGGAAGTGACCAGAGTAGGAATATGTGTCTATGGCCTCACAAGGATGAACTGGGGTTTGCTTTCCTACACTTGTGCTCCGAGTATTTTTAAGCTGTCAAGGTCCTTCAACAGCTCAAAGCTGAAGTTTTCCCAACCAAACCCACCCCGCCACCCCGTTCTTTGCCCCGAGTTTCTGTTTCACTACTTCTCAGCTGGATGAGGAGCTCTGTAATCTGGAGAGCCTTGAATTCGTCTACTCCAAGGTAATGTCCGATTAACATTTGTGAGCAGAGCTCATGACAAGTGTTTTAAGGTAAATCATGGCCCTCTGTGACTGTCACCAAACCTTTCTGGAGGCAATGATGGGAAACCTGGAGCCACAGTGACATCTGACAGTGGCCTCTCCCTCAGAGCACTTTACCTAAGCACACCCCACCTTGGACTCGGGAGCTTCCAGAGCGCCCCAGTGAACAGGCACGGGCAGCCACAGCTGCCTGGGAGTGTGGGCAGAGGTCATCGGGGCTGTTCAGTGTCCAGCTCTTGAGAAGGTTCATGTTTGTCTCATTCAGCTGGGAGAAACCAAGGGGAAGGATTCTGTGCTAAGAAATACTGTCCGTGGGACCAGACAGAGCGGGCCGGCATGAAGAGCACCCATTCCCGCTGATACCTCACCCTGATTTGGTGGGGGGTCTGTTCTCACTAGAGCTGGGTTTTCAGGAAGGACACTTCTGCCTCTAGTTGGCCTTGGGGGAGAAACTTTCATCTGAATTGAGCCAAGTTGGCAAAGGCAGCCAGGGTGTCTGTGAGTCTGTCTTGCAGGATTTCAGAGTGATTGCTTCTGGGGGGGTTTGGAATTAAAACTCTGGGTTCCTTACTTTAGTGGTGATTGAGGACTGTGATAGTTTATATGTAGCTATCCCTGCCAAGCCTCATGTGCTCAAAGGCAGGGCCTTGCGAAGGGGTAGGGTGTGGGGGAGACTCATAGCTGACCTGACGTTAGGAGGCAGGGCCTGGTTGGAAGAGGGGGGTCACTGGAGGTGTGGCCTACATGGGTTCCTCTTGTTCCCCAGCACCCTAGTGACCTCTCTCTCTTTGCTTCCTGTGCACCCCACCTTCAGCATCTCTATTATGACACAACCCTGTACTTTGATGTCCTGCCTTGGAGCCAGCTGACTATGGGGTGAAACCTCTACATACCGAGAGCTGGACTGCCTGATATAGACTTGCAAAATTGATCTGATCATGAGTGTTAACTGTTCTTTTCCAAGAACTAATAGAACTAGCAGTATTATGTATGTGTATCTTTCCTCAAAGCAACTCCTTTGAAGACGATATGCAATATAGCAGCCATTGCTAACTTCCTGTCATCTTGTTTTGAAAGCCTATATTGTAATTGTTTTGGGTTTGTTGTTGTTTGCTCTTTGTTTTGCTCTTTGTTTTTCTTTTCTATGATTTTTCTCTTTAAAAAAAAATACCCTGAGCTAACATCAACCTCTCTTCCTTTGCATTTTGGGTGTTGGTTACTGAGTCGTGGCAGTGAGGAAAGTGACCAAGGCAGGGAGTGAAGTGTTCTGACCACTAAGTGAGGCCCCTTGGCTGTCAGGGGGCTGCTGTGGGAAGGGCTCACACCCTGTGGTCCTCCGTGCTGCAGCTTTGCATCACCCCAATGACCTGCCTGCCTGGCACTGCCTTCTGGTGCCTGCTGTGTGCTGCGCTGGGAAGCTGCGTTTGCAGTTTATGTGGGACTTAGGGAATCTGGTCCCTGCCAGATACCGCTGTTTCTTTTCTTTGTACTGAGGGATCTGTTCCAGGGCTGGGGGTTTCTTTGCTAGAATGGAGGTAGACATTCCTTTAGGTATGTACTATATTCATGGGTTTTCACTAAGTTACACCTTTGACTCTTCAGAAAAAGGCAAGTGGCAGAGGAGAGGAAATCTTGCATTCTCATGGCTTCCCGGTCTCCTTGGCACAGGATAAGATCTGCATTTGACACAGCATCGCCTTACCGCACGGTCTCTTCCAGCAGATCCTTGCTGCGAATATTATTCTGGGGAGCATATGAAATTAGGCCCTGTTTAAAGTTGTCTTCACAGCTTTGCTTTATATTAATGGAGATACAGAACCTATGAATATTAATACTTTTGCATCATGAGCTTACCAGCTGTGTGTTTTATATAGAAATACTTGGAAATCTGCCCTAGGCTCTATTTTGTGCATTTCTTTGGTTTTTTTAATGAATTATAAAACAGTTGTTCCTACATAATGTTTTTATTTGAAAACATTTCCTTTGTTTTTAATTCTGAAAGAGCCACTCATAGATTCTGTCATTGTTTAAAACATAACTTTTTTTTTTCTGAAAGAACAATTCCTGAAAAATGTCATTCGCTGTAAAAATTAACTCTTTTAAGAATTCAACTATGTTGTGAACACGTTCAGATGTGGAACAATGTCCTTAAAATAGATATTTGTGATTCCGTATCTTTATCTAGATACAGTAGGCAGAAACTGCTCTCTGATGTGAGGACACTGTGTTTTGGGAGCGCAGGATGTTTCAAGGTTGTTTGATGAACAATGTGCTCTTCACCCGGAGACAGGAAATTCCACGTTAATGCTGTATCAGAAAAAAAGAAAAAGGAAAGAAAGAAAAGATTAAACTACTTTTCTGTTCTGTATGGAGAAATTGTCACCAGGCTGTGTCTAGGACGCCTGAACCCAGGAACCTGACCGGCCCTGGCACTCGGAGAAACGCTGAAGCCGGAAAGCACGTATGTAAGGGGTGTCAGGGGAAGCACGATGCAGGGTGGGAAGGACAGGTCCAGATCCCAGACCTGCAGGCTGGCTGGAAAAGGACCCGCAGAAATTTTCTTCCTGGAGTTTCCTGGAAGGGGGGTGGAGGTCGTGGTCTCTGCCTCCTTTTTTTTTTTTTTTATCCCACCTCACAATGATTAACTTTGTAAAATGTCTACATCATCTCTCCCTTTGCTTCTTCTCCTTCTATTTTTCTGCATCCCATTTGGCAGTACCTACGGATCCCCTACCTGTGTGGGGCTAGCGCATGTGCACCTCACACCTTCGCCCCTTTTTCACTCCCTCCCCTGCTCCCCCTCCCCTTCCATCTTGTGGCCCCTTCCCATATGAGAAAGATCTGTCCCC